>PRKT01000157.1:1071782-1094746 GCA_003671525.1 Saccostrea glomerata | reverse complement strand
AGGGGGATTCCTATGGCAGATCTTGCTCAGGAGGGTACTATCTATCCGTCACGTCAGGGACTTGGCGATGTTACGGGACTTGGTGTAGCGGTAGTAATAACGTCCAGTCCAGAATGAATTCTCAGTGTGGATATCGTATCGGTAGTACATGTACTATATGGGCCACCAACTCCTGACTTGGTGGAGATCCGTGCTCAGGATGCAGTAAAGAACTGGTGTTTTCGACCTCCTGTTATAGTAAGTATTACTGATTTTAAAATATAAAATAGATAACATTGATAAACTGGTGTTTTCCACCTCCTGCTATTGTATGTACTAAGTATTACTTTGTTTTTTTTAAAATTAAAAATGTCAATATTAAAAGTTCAAGTGCCTCTATTTAAATAGTGTGCACATCGTCTCTGAAACAGATGAATGACTTGACACATGTAGCCTAATTTGATGAAGGAAAGCACAATTTATTAAGTTATAATATTTTACTGAAAGTATTGGAGATGAAATGCACAGGGGTTTCCTTAAAGATGTGCATTTGGAGTGTATCATTTATTTTCACGGCATTTTTCGTCATAGAATATATATAACTTCTATTAGAAATTGTCCTTCCACCTTTCTCTTTTTGAAATTTTAATTAAATAAATAGTTACTGTAAGATTACTGCTAGTATTGTTATTTTGTATTTACAAAGATATGCATTTCACTGTACGTCGACATAATCAACATACACCTGATGTTGTATACTTTCAGCAATATGGGGAAATTGGGGATCGTGGTCGTCCTGTCCCAGTGACTGCTCGACTCAGTCAATAGTTAGATACAGATCTTGTGTCAGGCCAGGGGGAGGATGTGGAACAGCTCCTTCACAATCCATGGGCTGCCTAAGATATGGCTGTACTTGTAAGTAAATAAACTTGGTTGTTTTGAGTAGAGCATTTCACTTTAATATTTGACCATTAAGTGCGTATTTACCTTAATCAAATGCTTAATCAAACTAGTTGATTTTTTAAACTTACCTTTTTTGAAGCCATAGTTATGAAAACATATATTCTTATTTTTCACCAACTCCGCCAAAACACAATTACCAGTTAAGTTGTTTAAGGTAAGGCGAGTTAACTATGCATCGGACTCATACCTTGCTTCGGACAACTTTCGGCAATAAAATCTCTGAACCTGAGAGTCCTGTTGTTTTTACTTGTTTCTGTCTTCAAGCTGAAGATTCAAATTTTCATGATGCCAATTTTTATTATCATGTGATAAAATTACCCCAAGAATGGCCTTGAAATTACGTCATATTGGCTTCAATGGGAAATAACCAGATGTTTATGAATTTGCAATTTTTAGAGTTGTCGTTCTTTGAATTCGACTTCAACGGAACGAGTAGGACCTATGTGAATTTTTTCAATGATTTGTAATTTAACGTTAATTTAGGCTTCCTTCCATGCAAAACTCTAAACTGTGAGGGAAAATACAAGTTATCAATATATGACGTCTAGTGTCTGACTCAATTTATGTCTACAAACCAGAGTATGATAAGCCACGAGAAAAAGGTGCAATTTTGTCCTATTGCACGTACTTTAAAGCCTTTCCGAGCCACATTTGTGCAACACTATCTTCAATTAAATTTAAGTTAATGTCAGTTTTTATAGAAAAGATAAAAGTATACCCATACTCAAAAAATAAATCAATGGGATAAAGATATGACATTTCCCAGTTCAAATAGCGTTTGTCCGATTCATTTAAAATAATGTCCAATCCATGGTGAATTCTTAGTCATTTACCAAAAAATCGGTTTTTAATTATATTTTCTCAATAAATAACATGCAATTGTGTACCAAAGAACAAGGTATGGTTTTTATACAAATCTTGCCCTGTGGTTTCTAAAAAAATGAAACTGGTGTAAAAGATGAAAACTAATGCTTTCTGAATCATTGAAATGCTATACAGAAAAATCATACAAATCAAAGGCCTTTTCTGTTAAAAATACAGAAGTGCAACACATTAATGACGTCATATTTGCAGAATGGTATTCCTTTGTGCCATATTCTTTCCTGATTTATCACAGTCATATACTTAACTGATATTAAAGCCGGTTTCAAAACTTTTTGATGACATTACATTTTTAGGGCACAATAAAGCTAAAACCATACCTTCTTCTTTATATTCTAATCACATACTAAATGTTTAGCTCCATTTTGATAATTTTCCGTTGGTAGTGAAATCGCTAAAAGTTATTGAATTAAATACTTAGGTGTCCGATGCATGGTAAGTGCACCCTATATCACTCGTCAGCTTTAAAAAAAACTTTTACTTCAAAACGATTAATTACGTACAGTTCAATTTTTATGAATTATAAAATATATACAAATCATTCATTATTAAAAACCGTTCAAAAATTCATAAAGAAACAAGATTTATGATGGATTATTTTTTGTGGTGTAAGGATATTTGGCAGGTAATTCTTCAATTCTACACATTTATTAAATTTCATATCGTGAAACTTTGTCCCCATGTGCTTTCACTCGGAGGATATTTTACGTAAAGATATGCTACAAATATTAAATATAGTCATAACTGATTTTTTTAAAACAAGTTTTACACCTCTCAACAAACCTTGCCAAGAAATGAAGATATATAATTAAAGAAATCAAGATAAAATTTACACAGTCATAAAAAGTTTCATACAAGAATACATTTTATTGCATATTTAGATTGTTATTACCTCAAATATGATATTCTTTAGTACAAAAATTCACAAAATAATTAATGCGCATTAATTTGAATGTTCAATGATAAATATATTATTGAATGTTCAATGATAAATATATTATTCAAACTATTTTAGATAAAATAAGATTATATTTATTGTCATGATTTCATCTGATAAAATATAACCAAGGTTATGTGATTAATCAAGGAGTGACAATTTAAGTGGAAAAAGGTCTAACTATATTGAACCGTACATATGTAGCTCAGTCAGATGCACACTGACCCCCTCCCTCCCTTTTCTTTGCGATTTTTAGTCATACTATATGATTAATTATCAAAATTACGAGGGGTGATCAAAAAGTTCGCGAACAAATTGAATAACTTCCATAAAACAAATAAAATTGCGTTTCAGTGTTCATTATTTTTTTAAGTAGCCCTCTCTGATTTTAATGCACATCTGCCACCGTTCTGCCCATGCGTGAATTACGTAGTCCAGGTGGTCACGTGACATGCTCCGAAAGCAGTCTGTTCAAAGACGCTAACATATTTTCCGAGTCTTATATGTCTTACCTTGCAAGTAAATTTTTATAACAAGAACAGTCCATTTGTCAGAAATGACCAAATCTCGGAAATAGGATGGTTTGGTAAGGATATGCTTCGCTAGAAAGAGCACTGTGAACATCACAACCCGAGTCATCTGTCTTAGGAACGTCGTTTATCCTATATGAATAAATAGCATGGGGGTGTTATTTTTATCATATTTTATATATTTAAAGTCTAAAGTAAACAATATTTCAGGGATTTAACTATCATAATTATAATTGTTAAGATATTCAACTATTTTTTGTAGCTGTAACTTTGCGATCTTTCTTAACAAATTGCCAAACAACAGACACATCTCTTACCGAGCTTGCCTTCGCTGGGCTACAAAACAAAAATAATTTTGAACCATCTCCAACCCTTCGCTAAAACAATCAATCCAATTTATTATTGAACTTCTGGAAAGTATATTGTCTTCATAAACATTGTTCAAATTATTATAAATTACTTCAAAGGAATTTTTAAGTTATACGCTAAACTTTACAGCCGTTCGTTCTTTGAGTAAGACTGGGGCAACCATATTTCGTCGCGAGTCACCTGCATATTGACGTCATTTTCACATTGTGACGTCACAATGATGGAGAAAATAATTACTTTTCATATGCTATTTATAGAACATGTGCATGACTTTAGGTGTGCCAAATTTCATTCTGATCTGTATTGTAGTTTTGTAAATATTGAGATAGTTCGCTTTTTGATCACCCCTCGTATTCTTCTAAAAAATCCTTGATATTACAAATTTCACGAGTTACATAATTTAATAGATTTAAACATTGCAGTTGTCACTGGGGACAGTTTAGTCATATAATCATTCATTTGGCAATTTCAGTAGTAGTGTTGAATTAAAGCAAAATATAACATTGGGATGATATAATTTAAGTCCCTTAAGGTAGGATTTTTCTCACAAAAAACTTTATTTCTTGTTTTTAAAAATTAATGAAATTTTCACAGAATCATGAAGACAATATGATAAGTGATGGTATTAGTTTGATTAGTTTTGACCGTTTTATATTAGATTCAAGGTCAGGTCAAGGTTTAACCTTTTCCCTGGTCATTAAATATAAATGCATCCAATCATGAGATAGGGTCTTCTATTTCAAAAGATTAAATGTTTTTCTTTTTGCATAAAAAGATATTACCATATAGGGTCTATAAGAAGATATTACCAAATTGACACAAATAGTTTAAATTAACAAAAATGGATTTTGGCTAATCCGAATTTTCTCTATTTTTCTGAATTTTTAGGATATTTAAGTTATTTTTATGTGCGCCCTATATTTAACTTTTTCTTATTTTTAGCCGGGAGCAATGCCCGGCTATTGCGACGATGAGCAACAGAAAATGCTGCTTCTTCACCGCCAAATTGAGTTTACAAGTAAAAATATAGTACGTACGCCCAGCTGCTGTTGAGAAAACAAAATCCGTTCAAACACCTTAAGAAATAGTAAATCGAATATTTTTATCAAAATACTAAATTGTTTAATATTTTTCCTGGCTCCTTTGACTAATATTTTACAAAGCGATTCAAAAGGTGCGAAAGGTTTTCATCAGGTATCCATGTCTGCGTAATATTCTATAAATAAACTATCACTATACTATCAGGCTAACACAAATGCAGGGAACATCATTAATGACTTGATGCAAAACTCCCCGCTGAGGACACATCAGTGCATAGTCGTCTGACCTTAATTAATCTTGCTGCATCGGTGTTTATTTACTTCTGTTTGTATATAAAACCCCGAAACGATATTGTGATAAATATTTTACGCTGATAATTTCTAGCTATATTTTATTTAATTTTTAAAAAAGTTTAATACTATACATGCCATTGAGATATTTTTGTGTGTAACATATCCTCTAAACGTCTGAACTTGATTTCAAAACTGTCACCACGGTCTTTGTTCATTACCCTGTAAATGAGCCCGGCTTTCAGTACTTCTGAGTACTTTGATTATATATAGTAAAGCAGTCATATAGAGATACAAAATGAAACAAAAACTAAAAGTTTTGACCATTTAGTAAGAGAGTAAAACCATGATTTTTGCTCATATCTGTACTTAGAGTCGAAACATTTAAAAGCAAATATAATTGTAGTTTGTTTGGAAAATCATATTTATTTGATATATTTTAAAACTTTAGTTCCTTATATTAATTTAGCTAACATTTGAAAAATTCTTCTGGTCTTTGATTGTGTAAAAATTATAACTAAATTCGTAGTTCAATAATAATATTGAGAGGCAGTAAAGAAGATATTTTCATACGCCACCATTCCGCCAAAAATATAGTCCCTGCTAGTTTTCAAACACAATTGACCATTTCTATTTAAAGTTGTACAATTGTGACGAGGAAAGAAAAATATGGTCTTTTAAATCTCTTTCACCTGAATATATAAGACACATAAGTAAATATACATTGAATATTTCCTTTACTCAGAAACCAGAGAAGAATCCTACCTTAAGTCCGCCTCTTCGAGCATGTAAACTGCTGATAAATTACAATGTTCTTTTCTCCCATTCTTTCAATACATATTTTAGTTGAGTTTTTAAAAGTACAAGGAAATTGCCCTTCTATGGCATTTTAAAACAGTTGTTTTGATAAGTTAATCAATTAATACTTAACATTTTAGGGCCACACTTGGCTTAAGAAATTTTGCTTTACGGTATGCTACTCCTGAATGCTAGCTTCAATGCGAAATAAATGTTTGCTAGAACGTTCTTGCTTGGTATTATTGGGATATAATTTCATATCCATGTATTTATAAATTTATAGTTATACAAACTTAGGAATGAATACGATAGCCGGAAAGGCTTTCAGATAGATACATGTATGACATTTGAACAAACATGTAATAACTTTACCCAATAATTTTGATTCAAATCGGCCCAGGAGTTAAAAAAAATGCGAGATATAAACAAACGGACGCCGGACAAAATGTGTTAAGAAAAGTTCAGTTGAGCTTTTAGATTAGGTAAACTGAAAATGATGTAATTATTTTTTATCACTTACTTTTAAAAATCGGCATTACCAAACTTTAAAAGTTGTTTGTGAATTGAAAAATGTCATAGAAAGCAAGTTTACAATTTTTCGATAATAACGAAATATGTCCAATCTAATTATTAGTCCCCTACCGATGAAACAGGGCGGGAATATAGGTTTCATATGCGTCTGTCCGTCCGTCTGTCTGTCCCTCTTGGTTTTCGGCACTTTTTTCTAAAACCTTGCAGATATTGAGCTGAATTTTGGTATGCGAGTGTATCTTGATAATTTACATATCAAGTTTGCATTTAGTTCCGCTTCAATGACTTCTACTTGAAAAACGACCTTTTCACTTTTTCTGGGTTTTCCGCACTTTTTTTTTCTAGACGCTTACATAGGAGTTAATTTTTGGTATGTGATTTTACCTTGATGAGTTAAAGTTCAAGTTTGCATTTCGTTCCACTTCATTGAATTTTCACAGAATTAAATGGAATTTAACTTTTTTATTATGGGGTTTATGATCGGGATCGTGTTGCATGAAATAAATGTACAGTTCCAAAGGAGATTTTCATGTTAAAAATTATTGATTTGAAACTTGCTGGGTAGCTTTATGGTGAAAAACCGAATCAAATTGATATTTTTTAACTGTGAAATTGTTTTGTGGCATTTTTTCATTAAATGAAGCGGGATCCGGGTAGGGGACATGTATTGTTTATGCAATACTCTCAGAATGCTTGTTTAAAATTATTCACGTTTTTTTTTTTTAATTTTGATATAATTCATTTCGGAATTGATAAAACAGAATTTTGCAGGTTTACAGTCCATGCATTATATGTTTTGGACTGACTAATGGTATAATATTTTTTTAAATTTTCTTTTTTACCAGCATCTGCAGAATTCAGCAGATCTACACCAAATGACCAAGTCTACAAAACGCTTTCACCAAATTGTTTCCTTGCCTTGGGGAGAACTTCCTTTACTTTTAGAGCGAAGGCTAACAATGACATTCATGTGTTGCTGAATACTGTGGATTCCAGCTCTGTTGCTGCCAGCTATGAAGCTATCATTGCCGGATGGGCCAATACTAAGACTGAACTAAGGATAGATGGAGCTATGTGTGCTGAACATTATCAAGCACTTTTGAGCCAATCCTGGTACGACGAGTTCTGGATCTCATGGTCTTCGAACACAATCAAAATGGGCACTGGAAAGTCAGTCGGCAGTAACACGAAATTGAGCTGTACACATTCCCCGATGTATGACATCAAGTACATTTTGATCAGAACAGGATGGGGTTCAACAGGACAATGGAGGTTCCCTAACGGTATGTATTTAAAGACACATAAAAATAGCGCTCAAAATAAAACAATTATTGGTCATATATCTAAGTATATACTTTTATATTGGGGGAATAAGCACAAAACTTCAGGCCAGAAGAAAATTGTTAAACGATTTATATAGAACATACGCCTCCCTGTTGAATGTAGCTTACGTTGTATTTTGAATAAGATAAAAGACCAAATAATCATTACGAATACAAATTAAAGCCTGATATTGTAGAATTCTTGTAGGTACTTATTTTGCACATACCAAGAACCATTAAAAGATCGCTTCATGATTTCTTTAATTAGACACTTTCCCCTGGTCATGATGATAAACATAAAGCTGTGTTTTATTTTCCTGTGTAACAGCAAAAGTGACACCCATAGGATATTGACTAGGGTCAAATTTCAACGTAGAAAAGTGATTTAGGGTCAAACTGCAAGACTACGTGAATTATGATTTAAAATTTTTAATAAATGATTTTAAAACATTAATTTATTAATCATATTGAATTATTACATGTAACATATTTTCTCTACATACATGTGTATTCTAGTACTTCCGCGCAAGTATCGAGTTCTATATTGCATACACTGTACATGTACTGGATCAATACAAGTTTTCCTCATTTGCAATATTTTTTTCTCACAATTTTCTTCCAGATGTTTCCTGTACCCATGAATTAAACGGCAACGTGAACGTTCCCACAAGTTCTACAGGTTGTAATGGAGTCAGCACTTACGCATGTAACTCGGGTACAAACAGGTTGCTGGGAACACACAGCGAACATGTTACGGAAAGTTCTGGACGGGATACCCACTTGTCTGTTCCGGTCAGGATTTAGCTTTTGTCTTATCATGCTTACTTAAGTTGATTGAAATGATTAAAATATAGGTTTCAAACAAGAATTCAGATGCATGTTTAATTTTTTTTCAGTTTCAACCTGCAAGATTGACATCCTGTTTATTATAGAGGCTTCCTCATACACCTCTTCTATATACTCAGAATTAGTATCGGTTATTGGTGATTTGGTGAGGACTATGCAAATTTCAACCAGTAATATACAAGTTGGGGTGATATCCTATGACAATGCTATCGACCAGAATTTCAAGTTTAACGTTTATACTACAGCGGCATCGTTGGACACCGCAATTACGGCATTAACAATACCAAGCGCCTCTTCAACGGTAAACCTGGCCGAGGCATTACGTGTTGCATTTTACGATTTTTTTAAACTGTCAAATGGAAACAGATTTCAAGCATATAAATATTTCGTTATTGTTGGTAAATCAAGCCCTACAAATGCCGGTTCAGCTATTGGACTCAATATACGACAGGTGGCAAAGAATCGGGTGTTTGGAATCGGTAAGAAATTACTGAAATTAATTTTTCCTACTAAGTGTGTTTTTCTCTATAGATTCACAGTAAAAGACATAAAAACAGAACATTGTCTGGTTCCGTCCTCTACAGTTGGAAGTATATAACACTATAAAATTATAGAAACTCTATATGGATTTAATTTTATGCATTTGAAGGATTTTTCTTCATATTTCTTGTATTTGTGAAAAAAGATTCGTGAAGATATTATCACTGAGTTACGATGTGAATTAGATTAAATTTGATCGTTGTATTTTAAAAATAAGGTCAGATCGTAAGAACGAAAAGTATTTTTTTTTCTCATTTTATAATATATAATTTTTTATACTTTGACGTTTTAATACAGCTCAGCTGCCATTAGAATGGCTTTTGTTATTCCCACTTATTAGTCACATGCCATCTATCGCCTATACCAAGTTGTAAAAACAACGTACATATAGGTTACATCATGGAAGTTCTAAAGTGAAAGCAAATTGTCACATTACCCATATCTGATGACGTATGCATCAGGAGTTCAAATTCTAGTTATTTACAAGTTGTGAGGGAACATGGCGATCGTTATGGAAATGGAGAAGATCTGACAGTTTGATATTTTAAAAAAAACGGATGATGATTTAAAGAATTACATGTAACTCCTCTAACGTTAAAGTAAAACACAACACAAACATACAATGGCTGACACCCAGACGTGATTGCTGGACATCCGTAATTAGTCCCCTACCGGTGAAACCGGAGGAGACTATAGATTTCCTCTGAGTCTGTCCGTCTGTCTGTCCCGCCATCTGTCAGTCTGTCCCATTTGGTTTTCCGGTTGCAGATATTGAGCTGATTTTTGGTATGTAGGCGTATATCTTGATAAGTTATAGATCAAGTTTCGTGCCGCTAGCATTTTTATTTTTTTTTTAATGGTGGGATTACGATCGGGTTCGTGATACAATAAAAATAATGTTCCGAACGAGCTTGTATCCTAAAGAGAAAAAAGGGAACCCGGTAGAGGACATGGATTGCTTATGCAATACCTTCAGACTGCTTGTTTATTTCTGTTTTACACCGCTTTCAAAAACATAATATTCATACATGTAACAACTATAATGCAGAAAAAAACATTTCGCTAGCTTTCCTTTTCTTTACATGATTACTAAATGTTTACATTCCCACCTTCTACATAACATAAGGGCCGGCCAGGCAAAAACTAGGGATAAAACGATGAAACCATGAATTAAAAGACTCTAGAAAACCTGTGTCCCGCTGGATGCAAGGGGAGTTGTGAACAGACCTCGCAACTTTATTACCATGTGTAAATGTATAATATATAAATATTCTAATATTATATAAATTAACAATAATAATGACATGGAAAAAAAATTCTTTCTTAAATTTCGTCTAAATCGTAACCTGCACATTCATGAGCCCACTCAATCGCATACACGGCAACGTTCACAGGATGTTGTACGGTGGCTGGTATAGGACAGGGTATAAGAGGTTTTGTTTATTAATTCGTGGCCACGAAATAATTACACATTTATTGTTTGATGTTTCAAACAAACAGTGTGTAATTGTAAGGCATTTTTAGTCAATCACCCAATGTTTATTTATTTTACAATCAGTGGCAGAGTAGGCACCTATTATCGGGAAAGTGACATCTTAAAAATGAAATCTATATTCAGATATTGTCATGGTTGTTTTCACGAAAAACTCAACTGTTTAATACAATTGAAAGCGTACATGCTCTTTGATAAAAGATAATTGTTTTAAAAAATGCGATGAACTAGTGGGATCAGTATTGATAGTCATACTATTTATAGGTTTGATTAATGGTCACCACAATTATTCTTTGCGTTTATCAGCTCTTCATGCAATTAACCGCAAAAATTAAATTTCAATAATTAATTATGATGCAGGCACAGTATTCAATACATGTACCCATAACGATGGGAACAATTTTGAATCATTTTAAACAAATATCCCGCTGGCTCATTCCAACTGATTGATAGTAATATATAAGTTCGTTCTTGAATGACCTAAAAGAGAAGAAGCTAAAAATGGCATTATATAGCACAATTTTAATTTATTTCGTGACCACGATTTTTTTTATTTTGTGGCCACAAATTAATAAAAAAAATCTCATACGATGTCCTATACCAGCCACAGTAATGTTGAGATAACCCGTTCTGTTATAAATGTGTCAGGTACATATATATAGACGAATAATGACCCCCCCCCCATCGAATAATGACTGGGGGTCATTTTTCAACGACAGAAAAAGGACCCCCATCCGTAGAAAAAGTCATTTTTTCTAGAAAAAGAGTCCCAGGGGTCATTATTTTATATGCGAGTCCTAAATAAAATTGTCCCCCGTTGAAAAATGATACCTTTTAGAGTGATCCAAAATTTAAGTTTAAGTTGATGTAAAGCTTCAAATCGCCAAAAAAAATATATTTCATTTTAGCAAGAATTTTCATAGGAAAATAAAAAAAAAATACATGAAGATGTACTATGCATGCTATATATCTTTATATGATTTTCAGTGTGATCAAACGGAGTAAATAAATTCGTGTATATAAGAAAGGGCATCCCCGCAAGCCAGAGATCCTGATCATGAGTCAAAACGTTGCCGTTGGTGCAACGAGTTGACTCAGGACCTCTTGCATGGGTAGTATCATCATAGAATTATTGAATCAAATGCAAGTGCCACAAGTATCAAAAATGACTACTGTATTATTATGCCTGAATGTTGACATAAGTAGGACGTACAACATGCTGTTATCGTGGATCTTTGTCATGGATCTTTGTCATGTTATGTGATAATGATGAACGGATGTTCAATCAAAATAGGAGTTTCGTTGTCATTTGCGACTGTAATAATAAATGTTTTCAAAACAATACTTACTAAAGCCATTTTTCTTAAAAACTAATACAAGTTATTATTTTAGGAATTTGTACTGTTGTTCATATCAAGAAACCAATTACGTTTTGATTTCATGTCTCATGCACGTTCATTTTTGGGAGCAGCTCATGCAAAGAACTTTGTTTTTTAAATAAAATCATAAATTAATTAATATCTGAGGAGAAATAACTAGCAAATTAAAACCTAAAACAACCATTAAGACAAAATATAAAGCGAAATTTTAACACTTTTATTCATGACTTTTATTTTTGTTATCAATAAAGAGTTATTTCATCAAGGCAATGAAAAAATAGAAAAATCCCATGGGAGGAAAAATCCCTCACAGTTTTTTTTCTCCCGTGGGATTTTGGTGGGATTTTAGGTGGGATGAAAAATCCCCCCATTCTCCCATGGGATTTTTAGTTTTGAGAGAAGTTTGTAAGAAAACTACAACATTGTGGAAGTTGAAGTTGACATGATGAGATGAGACTAAAAAATCCCACCGAACTTCAGGAAAATTTTTAAATTATGTCTTTTCGAAAGGGTACCTAAAAGTCCGGACTTTGTCGTGTCCGGACTTAAATGTCGCACTGTTACTTGCATTTTTCGAAATAGTAAAGGTTTCATGCAATAGTCTGACACGTATTGAATTTTATAAGGTAGAAACAAAAATTACCATATTTTGTGATTCGATGGAAACTGTCACTGTGGCACTGGTATTACACGCATCCCTTGCTGCTACACGCACTAGGTAGTCCTTTAGAACTGTAGCTCTCTGCATCTTTTTTGCGATCTTTACTTGTCCTTAACAAATACAGTATATATACCGAATTTCTTTACACATGTCATTTCCTTTAATTGGTTAAGTGACATCTTGCAAATACTTCAATCTTATTTGGACACTACCAATTGTCTGACAGATATGTTTTTGAATATACTACTTAATAAGAACATAGGTGCAGAAAATAAGTAAAAGAAATGTATGTATTAAAACAAATTGAACAAATCATACTAAAGAAGATGTCACATATGCATACAATAGCTTACCAGTACACTTTTAAAGCCATTTAAAACAACGTGACATTGAGTCAAACTATACTCAATCCTGTATGAATTTCAAACTCAATATGCTTTAAACGCATGCCTAACACATACCTATTCCGTCCACGACAAAGTATTGAGGGGAGTAATTAAATGCAGGATTGGGGTGCTCCATTACGGTGAAGGTAACATCCTCAGCGTAGTCTGCCCCTTCAACCTCTAACATCATCACAAAGTCACCAACTGCTAAATGGTCGGGGATCTCAGCCGATTGATTTTGGTTGTTAAAAGACATTGGTGTATCTGAAAATTTTTACATTTTGAAATAAACACAACGTTTAACTCTCAAAACGTAGTTCTGAAAACTTGAAATATTTCAAATTTCGAACTCATTTTTAAAATTTTTTAAATCTTTGTATTTCATTTTTTTTTAACCAAAACTAATAAATGTATTTCTAAATTAATGAAAACGTCTTATCCACGGTTAGGAACGTCATTAAACGTGACGAGCGCTTCACTGTTGCAGAACTAATCGAGTGCCGCGGTAGACCCAAAGTAATTTGAAAACAATAACAATCTAGATCAAACTATTTGTACAATTGTTAGCAAACTAGGTATCAAGTGTTATGGATACGTTTTTTTCAATGGAAAAGATGCTACAAAGTGTGTATGTAATTAAAAAGCAAACCGAATTTTGAGAAACTTTCTCGACGTTGCTTTTGACGTTACAGTGTTGGTTAACCGTGCTCCGTGGTAAGAAAACATGTTGTGTTAAATAATCAAACTGAATGAAACTCCACACTTCGACAAAAATAAATGTTTTTATTTACGAAAATGTGTTCATCTTTAATCTTGGAATAATAATAAGACGATGAGGAACATTGTCTACATATTTTTTGAATGACCCTCGTACATATAGGGTCATCCTCTGTAACAATTAATATCAAATTGAAAATTCATTATCTGAGATACAATTTCGAATGAAATATATAAAGAATACTATATACTAAAATTCATATAAACAGTGTATGTCACATCAGTCCGAGTGGCCCTCGGGCTATGGATTTTAGTATGTAGTATTCTATTTATCATATATTTAAAATTCTTAATATGCGAGTTCACATATGCTCATTTAAGAATGGTTCGTGCCTGTTTATTACCTTTTTCTTTAAAACTTATAGGGCAAATAGGGACCAGGATGAAAAAGTATTCATAAAAACACATTATCTTTCTGGCAAATCATATGCTACTATGCAGTCAAATATTAAAATAATAAGGTTTCGCGCAATTATATATACAATTATATTTTTGCAAAAAAATATTGGCAAGAGAAGTTTTTCAGCAAATAAAGATCCAGTTATGGGTTTTATTTGCTTTGAACAAAATACTTAAATAACCTAGAATTTGGGAGATGCTGACTGTAATGGAAGTCCTTGAAATCCTTTAACATTAATTGCCACTTTAATTTGTGGACAGTAACGAAAGCAAACACGTATAAATGCAATTATATATATTTTTTAAAGCTGACTTTTCCACCTTCAGAATTGGCTCTTTCCAATTTTAAAATTGGTATTTTTGTTAGCCTGTTCAATTTTTAAAGTTGGTTTTTCCGACTTTAAAATGGGAATTTCTAACTTTTAATTAATTTTTTTTTTCAATTTTTAAAAATAACTTTTCCAACTTTAAAGTTAAATGTTGGCAATTCAGCTTTAAAGCTGCTTATTCAAGCTATAATCTTAAAGTTGTTAAGGTGGAATTACAAACTTAAAGGTGGTATTTCTAAATGTAAGCTTGGCTTTACCCACTTTTGATTGAGCTCTTCTAGTCCTTTTCCTTAGTTTTACCCTTATACCATTCCAGATATTCATTTGGTTTTGGTGAAGAAATGAATGTAATATTTTTTCCTTTGATCGAAGTTTGTAGAGCATTGATGAAAACGTTTTCCGTTCAATTTTTTTTATTTAATACTACGATCAAAGGAAAAAATATTGCATTCTTTAATATTTCCATTTCTAAATTTTTTCTCTATGATAACCCTTTGAAAGTAAGCGGAGTTGACTTCCTGATAATTCTGCCGGAATATAAATTAGGCAGGTCGGTAGGTCAGGAGCTAAGGAGGCCTAGTATGCATGCAAATCTCGTGCGCATCTGTCTCTGAGTCTGACGCTAAGGAGGCCAAATATGCATGAAAATTGCGTGCGGCTGCCGTTGTGTTTGACGTCAGTGGGCTAGGACTATTGAAATTGGGATGGGAATCCTCGTGTTATTTAAATCTATGTCTGCATTTTTAAAGTTTAAATCTAGAATTTTATTTCACAATGAAATGGAAATATAAGGAATCACTGTCTAGTTAGTATAGTATGCCAGGGACATCAACAATAGTGGGGAACATGGGATAATTTATGCATAACGGGCTTCGCCCGTTATGCAAATTATCCCATGTTTCCCACTATTGTTGATGCCCTGGCATACTATACTAACTAGACAGTGATTCCTTAATTAAGGGGGCCGACTGTGGTTTCCATTGCGCGTTATTTCGCGCATCATAGTAAAATTAAGCGTATTTACTGTTTTAAAGCAACTTGTTTCGTTTAATTTATGAAATTAAACAAAATTAAGAAATAAGAGATTTAAAACTGTAATTAAAATTTTATATAACTGATTTTTTAAACGAATTTTGCAATTTATAGGTACATGTATACAGGCAACTTAGCCACATATGATTCTCATATGTGTATCATATAATTCTCATATGATTGTTTTCATATGAGAATCATAGAAAAAAGGCATCATATGTGAATCATATGAAGCAAATCATATGATTTACATATGATCCACATATATGAATCATATGAAAATAACTACATGATTTGCATATGAATGATTTAAGTGTGTTTAAAGCCATTTACATATAAGAATCATATGGAAAGGGCATCATATGTAAATCATATGAAACACTTAAGTGTGTTTCAAGCCATTCACAAATGAGAATCATATGAAAGGGGCATCATATGTAAATCATATGAAACACTTATGTGTCTTCTCTTTCAGTATTTTTCACATTCTTGTACACATTTAGAAATCAGATATCTCTGCTTTACATGAAAATTCATTAAATTACAATGATCTATCTTCATTGGTTAAATATTTTAAAATTTCTTATAAATTATAATGCTTACACAACTTTTTTTTTATAAAATTATTTTCATCAAGAGAAATAACTTAATTTTTACAGTGTACATTCTAAATAAGAAAATATACAAACAAGTCAGTAGCATTTGTCGATACATGTATTTAACATATTCTAAAATGAGTACAAATTATAAGATTTCAGCAAAATGATTAAGTAGTTAAACATGTATACATGTAAAAATGAATAACATGATTTGGTCATGTACTTGAAATACCATATGACATGAAAGTGTCCACAGCAAAAATTCAAATATCAACAATAAAATTTGTCATGTATTCTCTATTGTAAATTTATGAAAAATCGAATTACATGTATTTGATATTCCAGCATACAAATAAGAATGGGAAATCTTTACAGGTCAAATTCAGACAAGATTGTGTACATCCTCCCCATTTCACAATTATTCCATATATTTCCTTGTTCCATTTCCTTCTGTATCTTTCAATATTATGAGTTGTCCTCCCTCTGATCTGACCATTTTGAAAATTTCTTTGAACTATACCAAAAATGCAAATCCACCAATTCTTTCCTTCCTGAACACTTTCTTTGTGGCACAGAATGGTCTCTACAAAAATTTCAAAAATAAAAATAAAATGATTCTTAAATTACAAAATCAATTCTACAAGTTATATTCAAGTAACTTATTATCAGCAAACAAATGTATTCCCAATTCACCGACACAGATATGATATGAGATAAAACTAATGTTATATATGTTACAAGTATACTTGTAAACTCTATTAAACAGTATGTAGTTACCTTAACTTAGAAGCAATTATCAATCAGAAGTTATTGTATAGTTTCATAGCTAAATTATATTCATTCTTTCCATATTTTAAAAGTTAATTGGATTAAAATTGTTTCATAATGTAGAATAAACCTTCTATATTATTGAGTTGAATTTATTTTTGATGAAGCCGTGCTAACAATGTAGAATTATTATTTATAAAGGAACAAAAAAAATTATCAAGAAATATTTTGTCATAAAGGAGTCATAACAGATGTACACTTTGATATTTTTACCTTTAATATTGTGATGATGCAATCGTCTGTCAGAATCAGCTTTAGGATCAATCGCCAGTCTTATCAGCTTCGGGCCTCTTGAACTTCATAAAAAAGCAGCACTGTGACACTGAACTCAAGTTGTTGAATGCATCTATAGGCCATAAAAACAAGCAGTTGTCATTAAGTTGATGAAAGAATGGACTTGATAACGATCTCAACATACAAAACGCCAACTGCTATACCATATAGGGTTTCTACTTTCACTTTCAAATCAGTACGTAACAAAAGTCAAAACAAAAAGAAAACAAAGTAATGCCTTTAGCCTAACTGTAACCGTAATGAAAGGATATTTAAACAATATGAATTAAAGGTCTTTATAAAAAAATGTTAGGAGATTACTTACTTTTTCCAACACCCAGAACTTCTGCTGCAGCAGTAAGTAATTGCTAACAAATTCTTTTGAATTAATGTATATTTAAATTACTATTGATATATATTATTGAAATTGCAACTTTACTTGCATATACCAAAACAAATTAGTGAACACTGTTTCATATGATTCTCATATGATCACTTTTTCATATGATTCTCATATGATCAATGTCAAAATATTCATATGATTGTTACCTGAGTATAACAAGGGCAAATCAGTGAATACAGTTTCATATGATTCTCATATGATCAGTTTCATATGATTCTCATATGAAAACTGTCAAAACATACATATGATTCTCATATGCAGGCCCTTTCATATGAGAAGCATATGTAAATACAATCATATGATATACATACGTGTAATCATATGATTCTCATATGATTAGCCACATATGATTATCATATGATTGTATATACATATGATTCTCATATGATCCACATCTGATCCTCATATGAAAGGCAATGCATATGTGGATCATATGTGGCTAAATTGCCTATGTAGGTTGACGTCGTTACAGTGTGTTTTTGACGTTATGATAAACTAAAGCTCTTCAAGAAAGGGATATTAAAATGTTATTTAAGAAAAAGTAATAAACATATGCTATTAAAATTTAAAACATAAAAATTGGAGAATATCTCCACTGTTTTTATGATATGTTTTTTTTTTCACTAATCCTCTGTCCATGTCATATTTTGTTATAATCTTTAAAAACAGGAAAAATCGTTAATAAATATTTTTTAATATTTTGAGAAGCCCCCTCTGGAAACAAGATGGTAGAAGTTTGTGTTTCTTACATATAATGTACAATATAGTTTTACATACCAAATATTATATTTAGTTTGAACAAAATGTCTATCGTGGTTTTTGTATAATTTGCTTTAAAGTGCTAGAAATTGGCATTTTCCTAAATAATCCTATGGAAATGCACCTGTATTTTGAGACGGTCCCTTAAAAATTCCTGGACGGTAGATTCCCCCCAAAGTTGGCATTTACGCTGAAGTTAATGTAAGTTATATATGGTATAAAAATAAAGAGTTTTGCTATTGTAATTTTCACACAATAAAAATCCAGTCGGTCCCATTATTTATGATTTTAAATCAATAAAATCAAACTTTCTTTCACTCTTTTTTTGGAATTTACGCATCAAAAACAGTGCGTATGAATATATCACAACAACCTTAACTTTGCTGAAATTCAAAATGGCTAACTTGTTTGTCTAACGAAAAAACAAGTTCTCAAATATTGTCGTGTCATTACCAACCTTCTCAAACAATAATTAACAGTTCTTTAACACAGAAAACTTACGTGTTGTTTTATTATATTTTGCCATATCCCAAAAATATATATAATGGGTATATTTTCCCCGGTAAGTTCGTAAATGTAAATTGAAGCTACTCAAGTATCCTAACAGTTCTACATGTAGGTCACAGAAAGAACTATATGCGGTATATTGCATATGTTTGCCCCCACAAAGGTCAAATTTTGAAAACTTTCTGAAATGTGCTGAATTCAATAAATTGTACGAGAAATATAAATTAATAGAAAATATTATAGTTCCAAAGCAGTGTATTCACAATTTTTGTTTTTATGACGTCACAAACTAGTCTGATTTTATATCCTTTTTCAGAAAGAGGAAAAAATGGACAAAATTTCAACAATTTTAGCTTTTGAATTTATAGAGCGCATGTGTGTTCAGGAACAATATTGACATATTTCATTGATATTATGATTCTACACATTATATCAAAATATTTATCCTGAACACACATGCGCTCGGTGACTTTTATTTAAAATATCGACGAAATATGTACATTTTTCTCTAAAATTCATAATAAAACTGAAATTTACGTCATATTTGTGACGTCATTACGTACATATGACGTCATTACTTATGAAATAATTCAGTGCTTTGAAGTCAGCATATACTCCCCTGTTTAAGGACTTAATTAAATATTGCTCCATCAAAGTTTAATTTGGGGGGCAAATATTGGTTAATACCGCATAAAGTTCTTTTGGATTTCATTTGCGTTCCTTTTCACCTGAATTTCAAACCGAACAAACATAGATACTTGTACCATAGTTAGGTTTGATTTCTTTTGTTAAAAGTGTGGGTTTTCTGTACATAACCCACACTTTTCTATAGCTCCGCCCATCGAGCCGGGACAAAAGAACTATACAATCATGCGCACTTTTTAAATGAAACAATTACCCGGGCTTGTTATGCCAAATTATGGAGAGTAAAAAATATCAATTGGCAGAGCATTGTGTATTAATTAACAATTGAAAACGGGCATCAATACTTAAACTTTAGTTTTAAAAAAAAACTTCAGAAATCGCTTGATTTAAAAAAAAAATTAAGTGTCATGACCAAGGTGACGTTAACTTAGTAGATTCCAATATCGTTCTTTGGATAACCAACAAAGGAAACACGGTACAAACATGAAGTAAAAACAAAAGTGTACACTACTGTACTTAAATAAAGTTTTCGATTGCGGATCAAGCCGATCAAAGATATAATTTTCATTAAATTGAAATATACATAACCTCTAAACAAACATTTCAATCAACGTCCCACTGTGCACGACAAAGTATGTATAGGGTTTACAAAAATTTAAGTTAAACAAAGTTCATAATAAATTTAAATTATTCAATTTTGACGATTGAAATTTATGAGAAAAAAGATCAAATCAACATATCTCATTGAAACCAAATTCTTTAATTTTTCAATTACATAAATCAGACAAACTTTTTATACGGACTTAAGATATGTTTAACTTTTATGTCGCCCGCATGGTGCAGTGGTTAGAGCGCCTGTCCTAGAGTCACGAAGTAAGGAGTCGAATCCCACTGTGGGATGTGGAGCCCATATAAACAGAGGTCCCGTGTCGCAGAAGGTTTTGACGCGATGAAGATCCCTAAAGGCTCAATGACCCTGAGTGCCAAGTAAAGGACAAAATTTGTAGCTCTCCACCGGCATGAAGTGGCGTCTCCACATGAGTGAAAAAATTCTTGAGAAGAACGTTAAACAACATACAATCAATTTTTGAAAAGTATTGTATACAAATCACCTACCCTGTACTCGATGGAGGTGGTCAGAAGGACACGAAGGAGCGTAAAAGCTTATGAAATCCACATGTATAATTGATACCAAACATTAATGTTTCAATCATACGAACCAGTCAGACCAATTCCTAAGCTGACTTACAAATGAATGATTTTTGAAAACTATGGTACAAGTCATTTAGTCATTTACCCCATATCATACTGTTGATTATGTGCAGATACCCGATGGGCGTGGTCATAATGACAACTCGGCAGCTACGCTCCCTCGTGTCATTATGACCACGCCCATCGGGTATCTGCACATAACCAACAGTATGATATGGGGTAACTACTACATAGCGGATTCAAGTAAATGTTCAACCAAGCCTTTTTCTTTACTCCTCACTAAGATATTAGCAGTAGTGAAGGAGAAACTTCAAGAGTACTGTGCAACAATATGTTCAAGAAATGGTGTAAATCAGATGTGGATTCATAAAAATTGCAAGGAACTTGTAGACAATTTGAAATTACAAGATTTCATCAAAATCAACAGCTTAAAAAATTACGACTTTTCAACATTATACACAACCATTCCCCACGATAGATTTAAGTTCAGGCGTTTTGATTCATTGACAGCGGCTTTTTCAATAAAAATTGAACTTGTAAATTTACTTACCTTTTCGTAGGTCATTTGCAAAATTATTTTGTTAAAAATCATTCTGATTGTACACACAAGTACTCTGAAGTTGACATCAAAAAGATGTTTGAGTTTCTAAGTGACAATGTCTATGTCGTTTTTGGAGACCAGGTCTTCCAATAATCTATTGGAATTTCCATGGGTACCAATTGCACACCATTATTGGTAGACCTATTTTTGTATTCCTATGAAGCAGAATTTGTGCAAAATCTTATATGTGAAAAGAAGACAACATTTGCTGTGGCCCTCAACTGGACATTTAGATATATCGACGACGTACTGTCAAATAAAAAAGTTTTTTTCCATTCTTATGTCAATACGATATATCATAGTGAGCATGAGATCAAAGATCTTACAGAGTCTGACACATCTGTTTCAAATTTGGATATTTTACTTGAAAAAGATGTTAATGGTAATCTAACAACCAAGCTCTATGATAAAAGTGATGACTTTAACTTTTCTATCGTCAACTTCCCTTATCTATGCAGCAAAATGCCTTCATCACCTGCATACGGAGTTTATATATCTCAGTCGATTCGATACGCAAGAGCATGCTTTACGTATGAACAATTTCTAAAACGAGGTAAAATATTGACAAACAGAGGAGAGGAGTATTATTTATTTACATGTAGTGTGCTCAGTAACTAAGACATAAAAAAAATGAAAATTGTTGCACGAAAGCAAATTCAATTTTTAAAAAGTGTCAATTTCCAACTATTTAAGTCAAATTAGAAATTATCCTACTTGTCTGAGGATCGGATATCCATAAATTTAAGAACTTTTTAATCACAAAATCACCTTCATTTCCTCCTCATTTTTCTCACCACAAATTTGTCTTTGCTGGGTGAATTAATAATGTTCCTTGTACGCTTTAGAAAAACAATATTCCTTCGCAAGTTCTACTGTCGATATAATGACCTTGTCAGCACATACAAATTCATTTTTATTTGTGAATAAAATATTGTATTTACAAATATACAATTTACCATTAGTCGAATTCTAACTGACGTTTTTCATAACAATTGTAAGAGCATTATATTATACACTCTGAATTGTGAACGGAATTTTCAGTTTTTTTCCCAATCATGACAAAGAGCACACGGTAGGTGTGATGGGTACGTAGCTAATGCTTGTTCCTCCAAATCACCCAATCCCACCTTTGATTATTTGAAACCCGTTTTTGTTCTGTGCCCGACATTGATTATGTTGATTATATAGGCTTTTGAGCTTGAATGCTGTTTGTTATCTCAATATTTTACTTAGGTTGTGCAGAAATGGACAACTTTAAATTTTTCATCGTCAGCTTTTTCTGTTTATTTTCTGACTTTTGCATTACACTTGCATTTTCAATAGAAATGGAACTCATAAATTTACTTACCTTGACAATGGAGACCAGGTCTTCCAACGCTCTATTGAAATTCTTATGAATACCAATTGCGCCCCGTTATTAGCAGACTTATTTTTGTATTCCTATGAAGCTGAATTTGTTCAAAATCTTTTTGAAGAAAACACTCGCTATGGCCTTTTAACTCGACATTTTAATATATATATATACATATATATATATATATTATATATATATATATATATATATATATATATATATATATATATATATATATATATATATATATATATATATATATATATATATATATATATATATATATATATATATATATAT
>PRKT01000157.1:1037267-1069607 GCA_003671525.1 Saccostrea glomerata | reverse complement strand
CATTTTTCTCAAACATATCGTCAAGAGTTTTGGTAATGGCGGTGGAGAATTCTTTAGTAGGGTCAGAGTCCAGTTTCTTATAGAAACGTTCGTCTGAGAGTTGTCTTTGGGCCTCCGCCATGTAAGTCTCTTTATCCATTACTACAACTGTAGATCCTTTGTCTGCTTTCTTGATTACAATGTCATCCCGACTTTTTAATGATTGTAAGGCAGATCTCTCTTCCTTACTCAAATTGTCGGGAGTCTTGTCTGGCATTGAAAGGAGCTTCTCTATGTCTGACTCAACGGCGTCAATATACGACTCAAGCGCGCCGCTCTCGCGACATTCCACCAACTTCTAATGGGGTAGTTCGGTACTCGACGATACCTAAATATGGGTCCAGTCATTAAGTTTGGCTTTCTTGAAAATACGCTTGGCAATTTGCACTGACTTTTCTGCGAAACCGTTTGACTGAGGATGCCCTGAGGAGGAAGTTGCATGAATGAATTCATACTTTCTAGAAAAACTTGCAAATTCTTGAGAGGAATACTGGGGGCCATTGTCTGACACTACTTTTTGGGGGATGCCTATCCTAGAAAACATGCTTTTAAGCTTCGTAATTTTTTTTTGCTCTTGGTATCTCGAAGATGGACGACTTGAAAGTGTCGACTATAGTAGTCAGTGACAATTAAAAAAATCTGTGGCAACAATCTGCCAGGGATAATCAGGCAACGGGTGTGGTTGGAGGGGTTGTTTGAGTATCTGTTCTTCAGACATACATCACAATTTGACATTGATATCAGATGAGATTTTGGGCCAAAATACTGATGTGCATGTCCTCTTGAGTGATTTCTCAATACCCATGTGACCTATGTGAATGCATTCTAGTATCTTAGCTCTAAGTGAGTGGGGAATCAAAACTTTGGTACCCTTAAGCAAGATACCATCTGTGATGGTCAGTTCATCTCTGCGATTCCAGAATTCTGTAATTTGAGGGGGGTGAGGGGACAGTCTCCACGGCATTCAGGCTAACCATTAAGTATGGTGTGCTTAAGCAACTGAAATTGTCCATCAGCATCTAATTCTCTCAATCTCTTTCAGCTTTCTGTCACTGATAGGGAGGTTTGCCAGAACAGAGTGTACATGGGCTTCCATGTCTTTAGAAAGACTTGAGAATGTTTCATCAACAAAATTGCGTGATAAAGAGTCAGCAACTGGAAATTGTTTTCCTGGAACATAGTCCACTTCCAGATCATAGTTCTGTAATTGTAACAACATTCGTTGTAATCTAGGTTGGGCAGCAAATAGTGCTTTCTTGAAAATAGGAACTAACGGCTTGTGATCCGTCTGAACTTTGACCTTTCGACCATAGATGTATTGATTGAATCGCTCCAAGACCGTATTTTGATGCATCAAACTGTAGTGTGGTAACCTTGTGAGGGTCAAAGTAAGCTAATACAGGACTAGGGCTAGTAGTGATTAGGTCCTTGACTCACACCCTCGGAGGTTAGTAAATGACCAAAGTACTTGACATTTGTGACCCCGACCTCTAACTTATCTTTGTTTAGCTTAACACCTCTCTCTTTTGACCTTGTAAGAACTTGACGCAAGTTCCTGTCGTGCTCTTCTCTAGTTTGACCAAATACATGAATATCATCGACCAGAGCTACGACACCATCAAGACCTTCATAACATTATTCTATCTTCCTCTGAAACTCATTCTGTGATGACTTGAGTCAAATAGGGAGTCTGAGATACCTGTAACATCCCAATGGCGTATTGAACGTAGTGAGGTAGGAGGATGCTTCTGACAACTTAATGTTCCAATACCCACTTCTATCATCTAACATAGTAAAGAACTTAGCTTTTGAGAGCTGGGGTAGGACATCATCTAGTGTTTTCATTGGATAATGGGGTCTAAGTATTGCCTTATTATGGTCTTGGGGGTCAAGGCAAACACGGAGTTTGTCGTTGGGCTTTTCAACAACGAGTGAACTCACCCACTGAGTAGGCTTAGTGACCTTGCAAATAATGTTCTGAGATTCCATTCTCTCTAGCTCGGCTCTGAACTTATCTTGAAGGGCCAATGGTACCCTTCTAGTGGGTGTACGTTAGGGTCAGTGTGTATTGTACAATCCCCTGGGAAAAGACCAATCCCTTCAAATACCCCTTAGAACAAAACCTGACTAGCATTCATGGGCTTACTACTAGTAGCTTGTTTATCGTTCTCAACTGTATCTAGGTTGCACGAGTATACAAGTTTTATCAGACCAAAATCTAAACATGCTCGCATCCCTAAAATGGGAGGGGAAGTAGTCTCAACAACATGAAATGTAAGGTTCAGTGATTGACCTTTGTAAGTACAAGCAAGCTCTTGGCAACCAAGTTAACATAGGGAGTTACCATTGTAGGCGGACAACTTTTGATCAGTTTGCAACTTTGCATTAGATTGTAAACATGGGACAAATTCAATGAGTCGAGTACATTTAATACATTGACCTGTGAACCTGTATCTAATTTGAATTTGATCGACTTGTTTTTTGGACCAATAAACACTTTACAAAATGCTTGATCATTGTTGTAATTGGTTTCAATAATATTAATGAAAAATTCAGGGTCTGAATTTGACTGCTCTGGCAAAGCTTGTAATTCATGACATGAAACTTTCTTAGAAAATCATTTTGAAGCAAAATGGTTCCAACCATTACAGTTTTTACATTGTTTTCCTTTTGCTGGACATTTTGCATGCTTTGAATGATCATATCCACACTTATAACACTCTTGTGTCTTCATCTTGTGCTGATTCATCGGCTGGGCTTGCGGGAATAATTTTTGCTCTGTATCCTTGGACATATGCTTGGACGCGTGCCTGGAACTACCACGGTAAGCCTTTCCGCTACTCGGGTGTCGCGCATGACTAACTGCATGGACCTCTTGTGATGACATAGTCTTAAGCTGTTGCTGTGAATATTCATACGATTGTGCAATCTGTATTACCTTCTCTAGGGTCAACTTTTCTCCTTCGGCGATGAGCTTCTCTCTGACCTTTTGCGAAGATGTGCCGAAAACAATTCTGTCACGGATCATTTCATCCTTGCTGTTACCATAGTTACAGTCTTCTACTAGTACTCTTAAACGTGTCGTAAACTATTCTATCGAGGTGGCTCCCTGGTTTTCATTATTAAATTTGAACCTTGCAAAAATAGGGGTTTAATTTTGGCTGAACATGTGCTTTGTACCTTTTGTAATGCGGCTCGAGTTTCTCCTTATCATCATTTGACATGTCTGTCCAATTATTGTATATCTCACAGTCCTTGTCGCCAACCCATAACAGTAAGTACGTAACCTTAGTCTCTTCATTTTTCTCCGACAGCGGTACTTTAAATATGAGATCCACGTGTGTCCGGAACTTTTTCCCACTGTTCCGGTAAGTTCGAAGCTTCCCAGTCCATCTTGGGAGTAGGTACACCTGTCAGATCCATGGCTGACTTCTGACACCATGTATTGTTACCGGGTATTCAATATATGGTCCGCCAGTAGGACTCTAAATATACAGGAACACCAAGTGTTTGTGCGTCCACGTTTATTCACTTCAAAACGTACAACATGCGTTATGCAAATCAAATCAATTCGTACATAAAATGATTCTAGATAATGTTACACATGGCACCTGAATCCACCTTTGATGTTTTTGAGGTCCGTGTTTGCTTCGTTCCTATTTTGTTATGTTTATTGGACTTTTGACAATTACATTGTTTGTTATCTTCACATATTTCACTATAACCAAAGTAACACTGCATCCAAGCTTATCTGGTTTGCAGGAGTAGTGCATTCTGAGGGCAATGAATTGAAACCAGTCTTCATTCTACAATTAAATCAAATGGAAGTCCTAGATAATTTTTTTTGTTTAGACATATAGTGTTCATTTTAAAAGATTATTGTTTTTTGTATATAAACTAAAACTTTGGCTGAATGCACATAGTATTTACGAGACAACGATAGGCTTATATGTTTTTGCTTATATGTCAAAGTAAAAAAAAATGCTTGTTCTTTTTAAAACAAAATGATTACGTGTTTATATATGTTTAGGCATTCAAGCTTAAACTTTAAATATATTACAGAACTAAAATGTCACTGATTTAATTACGCTAGATAGAGTTTTACAATACATAGCTTTAAATTAGGTACATAGATACTCGTTCTGATATAAGTATTTGTTTGTACATGTATATGTCAATTATCCTATCTTTATGAGCATGTTAAATTGGTCGGGTTATTTTACTGGGATTGGCGCATATGAATATTTAAAAAATCCTAAAATGAATTAAGAATTATGAAGATATTGTTTTGTTCTATGATATTAATTGTTCTCCTTGTACGAGAAATAGGTAAGTACATTTACAATATTCATTGATAACAGAAGTATATCAGAATTGTTTTACGAATATATCATGAAATGACGGTTACAAGTCAGTGTTAATAATCTGTTAAAGCACTCCATAAAGGGTAATCAAAATGTAAGCAACAAGGCTATGAATCTTCAGATTGATAATTATTTTTTTTCAATCAGTTTTTTGTTAATTATAGATATTATCAACAAATATCTTAATTGAAAAGCTTTAAATTTTATACTTAAAAATATTGTCCTAAGGTTTCAGTTCCACACATTATGGTATGATAAAATTCGATTTCCACATATCATTAACATAAACGACAGAATTGGTAATATAATTATTTTTCTCAAATGATGAAAAAAATTAAAAGAAAAATGTTTCCACGTTAATTAATTCTCTACTTGTGTTAAGCCAATTGTGTGTGAGAACGTCCAACAACAAAGATAAGCAGTTATTTTATAGCCGTCTACTGTCCATTTTAAATGTTAACAAGCAAATTCAAAAAAATGTGGTCCCCCGCTTTCGGTGTCTTTGTGGGTGAGATGTTATTTTTTATGACATATTGTGTCTAATATGAACACCCTATCATATGTCATTTATTTAGAAATTATCATTGAAGTTGATTTTTTTTTTTAAAATAAGGTCAACCGTGAAGGTAAAGGTCAAGGGGTAAGATATCATAGCATGCTCGGAATTACCTTGTCACAGATCATGCACATGTCAAATATGAAAGCCCTATCTCTTCTCAATATAAGGAACAAGATGTGTTTGTGAAACACTGATGACCCCGTATGGCAACATAATATATTATTACCCAAAGTAGGGTTTTTCTCACGAGAAATACAATTCTTAAATACAAAATCCCTAGCACCACCTGTTCAAAAGTTATAGTCGAGGATAAATTTTTGATCAACAGCTTAAAAACTTACGACTTTTCAACATTAAACACAGCCATTCCCCACGATAAATTGAAGTCCAGACTTTTAGATATCATTGACAGCTGCTTTTCAATAAAATGGAACTAGTAAATTTACTTACCTTTTCATCGATCACTTGCAAAATCATTTTGCTAAAAACATTCTGATTTTATTCACAAATACTCTGAAGATGACATTAAAAAGATGCTTGAGTTTCTGATTGATATTATCTATACTGTTTTTGTAAACCAGGTCTTCCAACAATCCTATGGGTACCAATTGCACTCCATTATTAGAAGACCTATTTTTGCATTCATATGAAGCAGAATTTGAGCAAAATCTGATGCGTAAAGAAAAAGAAAACACTTGCCGTGGACTTAAACTCGACATTTAGATATATCGACGACGTATTGTCCATTAACAATTGTAATTTCCATTCTTTTGTACGATATATCCTGGTGGGCTCGAGATAAATTTATAAAAGATACCACAGAGTTTGACACATCTGTTTACTTGAAAAAGACTTTTATGGTAATCTAACAACCAAGCTCTACGATAAACGTGATGACTTTAACTTTTCTATCGTCAACGTCCCTTCCTTAGGGACCAGGCAAAATTTTTCACAATGATGGGACCAGTACAAAACAAAATTCTCATTTCAAAAAATTACGTGTCCCATGACACTCGTATTGAAAAAATATCTGTCCCATGCCTTTAGACTTATAAAAAAAAATTATTGTCCCATGGTTACCCCGGGTACATCTTGATAATAGTGAGATTATTGCAACAAAACTAAGGATTTTTTTCAGATTACAGATATTTTAAACATCGATATTGTTTTCTGTTCATTTTCGTAATCCTTGCTAACAATGCTTGTCACTGTAATATTTTCCATTAACTGGAGATTCATGTGGCTTTTAGCCTTCGTTGAGTTTAATGCCCTGTTCACACGGAGTAAACTAATTCGAATTAAACTAATTAAATTCTCTGTGTGAACGCTAAGCGAAGCTAATTCGCAGTAACTTTACGTTTAATTCGAATGAAAGTTCTCTTCGTGTGAACAGGGCATAAAACTCAAACGCCGGGTTGCAGAAGTAAAATTTTAATTTGCATTAGTTTACTTCGCAGGTGACCTATTGCTATCCGTTTTCGTCCGTCGTTCGTCGTGCGTTAACATTTGAACATTTTCAGAAAAAAACTGAACCAATTTCTACCAAATTTGGCGTATAGCATCTATGGATAAAGGGGAACAATAATTGTGAATTTCATGGTTCCTGCCCCCCTAGGGCCTGGGGGTGGGGCAAAAACTCCTAAAACTAGTGCAATCTTTAAAAATCTTCTTTACTCCTGGACATTAAGAAGTCAAACTGTTGGTATGATTGTAATCTGCATTGAGTCCTCTACCAAAATTGTAAAATACATGACCCCAGGGTCAGGGGTTCTAGTGCTAGGGCGGGGCGAAATAGGATATGTAGTAAAAATGCATTATTACTATGAAATTCTTCTTTTCTGCTCCTGGGTATTAAATAAACTAACCAAGTGCATAGTTGAGTTGAAAATCTTCCAAAATTGTGAATTTCATGGCTCCAGAGTCAGGGTTTCTAGTGCTAGGATAGGGCTATATAGATTACTAGTATATAGTGAAAATGCATAAATTCTTTGAAATTCTTCTTTTCTGTTTGTGGGCATTAAATAAATTAATCAAGTCCATAGTTATGTTAAATAAGGCTGCCTCTTATAAAATTATGAATCTAATGGCCCCAGGGTCAGGGATTCTAGTGGCAGGGCGGATCTATATATATAGATTATATATTGAAAATGCATAAATGCTTTGAAATTTTTCTTCTCTGTTCGTGGGCATTAAATAGACTAACCAAGTGCATAGCTATGTTGAATGAGGCTGTCTCTTCTAAAATAGTGAATTTCATGGCCCCAGGGTCAGGGGTTGTAGTGCTAAGGCGGGGCTATAAAGATTACACAGTAAAAATGACTTATTTCTTTGAAATATTCTTCTCTGCTCCTGAGTATCAAATAAACTTTCCAAGTACATAGTTATGTTGAATAAGGCTGCCTCTTCCAAAACTATGAATTTCATGGCCCCTGGGTTTGGGGTTCTGGTGTGAGGGTGGGGCTCTTTTGCCTGATTATATAGTGAAAATGCATAAATTCTTTAAAAATCTTCTTTTCTGCACCTGGGTACATGTATGAAACCAATGAACTATATACATAGTTATGAGGAGAAAGGATGCATCTTTGAGATTTGTCAATTTCAGGCCCCTGGGTCAGGGCTTCTTGTGTTAGGGTGGCGCTCTAATGTTTATATAGGAAAATGCACGAATTCTTTGAAAATCTTTTCCTTTGTTCCTGGGTATTATGCCAATGATCCTGGTATATATATTTATGACGAAGAAAGCTGCTTCTTCCAAAAATGGTTAATTTCCTGGTCCCTGGGACAGAGGTACTTGGGGGAGGGGGTCATAGTCTGAAATTTATTTAATGCTTTAAAATCTGCATTTTGGTATTAATCAACAACATGATGAAATAAAATTTATAAAATTTCCAAAATTTTGAAAGATGTGGCCCCAGGGTCAGTGGTTCATGTGGGATGGGGTGCACAACTGATAAAAGTGGAAATGCATTTTCTTTTTGTTACTCTGATCTACCTTTGGTAATGAGTAACCAAAGTAAGCATGCTGAGTGTATAATTATGATAAGCAACTGTGCATCTTTCAGAATTGAGAATTTCATGGCCTCTGGTTTAAAACATGAATCAAATTCAATTGTTGGAAAGTTGTCGTATGATACTCAGGTGACCTTTAAGGCCCATGGGCCTCTTGTTTTTAAAGAATTCTTTTTTTTTTAAAATAACAATATTTTTCAATTCAATGAATATTTCTCTTGTAAATTATTGGAAAAGAAATTTTGTGTCCCATGGGTATTTTATGCTAAAAATGTTTTAGCCCCATGATTTTCTGCAATGAAAAACTCATTGTCCCATGTCTATTTGTTCCGGTCCCATCATTGTAATAAATTTTGCCTGGTCCCTTATGCAGCAATTTACCATCATCACCTGCATACGGAGTGTATATATCTCAGTTGATTCGATACGCAAGAGCAGGTTATACGTATAAACAATTTCTAAAACGAGGTATATTATTGACCAACAAGTTGATAATCAAGAATATCAGCAGTCTCGTTTAAATTCATCAGTTCGTATGTTCCAAATTCGATACCATTTATAACCTTGACAGCAAATACAATTTATCATTGAGTCAAATGCCGAGTGACGTTTTTCATACTACTTGTAAGTCCATTATTTAAACACTGAATTGACGACGGATTTTCCGTTATTTCAAGACCATGACAAGGAGCACACAGCGGGTGTGAATGATCGGCTGGGGATGCTCACTCCTCCATGGCATCTGATCCCACCTCTGATGTTTTGGAGGTCCGTGTTTGCTCTGCTTTGATTTAGTATTTTTTTAAATGGATTTTTGATCTTGAATACTATTCGTCATATCCATATGTTTCATTAAATCAGTGTTAATAATCATAAATGAGAAATTTTATATTTGTTATTTCCATATGTTCTTTCTAATTGATTAACTTATGCACTACTTAGGGATGGGTCATTTTCAAAAAATGTCCAAATTCCTGTTAAACAAGCTTTCTTGAAAATATTGCAATAAAATCATAATTTTTTAGCTGATGAATTTAACAACAATCTATAAGTGAAGAAAAAAAATTAAGTACGATTAAAAATTGACTTGAATACTGAAAAAAAGTCCTTCAACCTGAGTTAAATTAAAGAGTATTGCTTGTGTTTCGCTAGATGTATGACTTCAACTCTGATTATTGGTGTGATAAATATAATAAGCCAGTGTAAAATGACCTTTATTGTATTGTACATGTTTAATACTGTCTAAATGCATGCTAAAATGTGACTGAAAAAGAATGTGAATATGATCATTCTAATGGCAAGTGTTTGCTATTTTCGCCGTGTCTTTGGAGTAACCAGGACATAAAAGTTATCCGTAACAGTTATCTTTCCTAAAGAAACTCTTCACCATCAGCCTCCTTCTTTTGATCTTGTTCCCGCTAAAATATCATTATAGACACTAAACACAGATTTTTTACATCACTGGTACAATATATGGGTTAACGCAAGTTTAAGTGAAATAGTAATTTATTTTTGATTCCAAAGAGTTACTTAGATATTGTGATGATAAATTAATTTACCATTTCTTTGATGCATTGAGCAAATTTATTACCTAAGAGTTATGCTTTATCTTCATAAGTCAGCTATTGTTTTTATTCTTCCAATTATTTATATAATAATTCCCTAGCGTTACTGTCCATTTTGTTACTGCAAGAAAAGTTATTCCAAGAACGTATTTTATTACTCCATGGTCAATTTGCATTGAAAATAATTAAAAAGAATGCAAGTTGGGGTCTTATGTTTTATTTTCCTCCCTTATTCAAAACTAACCCGTAACTAATTTTCTTAAGAATGTCAAATTATATACTAAATGTTTTTACCATTTGAAAATACTATGATTTTGCAGTCTTGGTTATGCAAAGGACAAAATTGGGTAACTCCTTGACTAACTGGTAAAAAAACATTTAAATTTCCAATTCTGATACAAAATTTGTGTAAAACTTTTTGCAATATAAAATACCAAAAATATTTTTATCAAGTTGGCATTTGTTTTCCATATTGTGTTTTCATGCACTATAAATTAATTCAATAAATAATTTGAGTAACACAAAGGACAATGTTTGGTAACACAATGGATGTAAAACCGGTTAAATATTTATGTTATTAATATACTCTTGCATGTTCTTTGGTTTCTGTAGTAAAATATACAACTTTTATTTCTTTTGAATAAATTGAAATATCAAGATTCATTAAGTAATACAATCATATCCCCTTTTATGCTCTTTAATAGTAACCTTTGGTAACACTATAGACAAATTCAGTTACTCAAGGGACACAGCATGGATTAAAGACAGAAAAATAAATCAAAAGTATTGCAAATGAAGTGGTAATTGTGTTCATTGTATAGCATAAAACAAATGTGGTGGGATGGTGCAATTCAAGCAACAATAAAATGATGAAGTGCTAAAAATAAATGATGGTTTAAATTGGTAACACAAAGGGAGTTATTGGTAACACTATGGAATGTGAAATAAGGCAGAATACGATTTGTTTTCTGTAGTTTGTGGATTCTAGTTATGTGTCTTGCTGAAGATGATGTAAACACGACACATTAAAAAGTTGCAATGAAGCAAATAGAATCTAAGACCTAAAAGATAGATATATATCATTGAATTGTAATTTACTTCAAAGGTATATCAGATACAGAACATTTCTTTGTAAATGCATTAAAAGCCCTTTAATCATGTAAATCCTTAGATGAAAAAGTAACAAATTGTTCATAACTGTTCTAAAAGGATGTCAAAAGATGTTTTTAAGGAGACAATGTACCAGTCATCACAAGAATATAGTTTTGCATATAGTTGAGGATGTTCTTCAGATTTGTCCAACTGAAATCCCTTAGGACTGTGTTCTTCATCCTTTAAAAGTTGGTGCTGATAGAAGTTGTTAACCTTGAATGTACATAAGCTTTTGAAAATAAAGAAAGTGTTGGTGAAGATTATATAGTCAAGGTAGCTTTGGACCACAACAAGGACAGATATGGTGGCAAACCACTACATGTCAAGCCACTTTGTTGGATTATTAGATGTTACCCTAAAAAATCACAATGAAAGTTTGGCAGACGATCAATGGACAAGAGCAAAAAGGGCAGAAAAATATCAGTGGAAAAAAAGTATAAATTAAGAGAAGTCAGAGTTCTTGATAGGAAAGCGGACTAAAGAAATGAATAGACTGAGACCCTGGAAGAGAAACAATTGGAGTTCAATAATGGACATCAGACTACAGATGAAAAGAAACCAGAACCCTTGGAAGAGAGACCGGATAAAGATACAGAAAAACTTAAATGTAAATGTATGCACATAGTTAGACAGAACCTAAAACCATGTTCCTTTTTAACTGGCCAAAAACTGTAAAAGATGAAAGCTGGTATAGCATTGCTAATGTTTTAATAATATTGTCACCACCATGTCTCGTAGATGTGTATTATCATGATTATGTAGAGAGCTTATTGTGGAAAGAGGCAGTAGATAAATGAAATGAAAATGTAAAAATCATAAAAAGATTACCCCCGGTAATGCATTCTATATGTTTTAAATCTGGTCATTTACAAATACATGTACTAGTTTTATAATTTTTTCTTCATCAAAAATTGTTCTAGCTGATTTAAGACTCATCTATGTAAAACTTTTAATATTTTAAAGATGTCCTTTGTGTTAATTTTTGTCATTGGTGTTACAGCTTTTGCTTGGATATGTAAATACACTAACAAGTACTGATCAGTGAATCAAGGTCATGTGATAGTAATCATTCATTATTCGGGCATGACAATTTGATTTCATTTTTCTATTGTCATATATCTTTATGATTGGACAGTTATGTCTATGTTGTTACTGTTTTATCCTTGGTGTTACTAATCAGACTCAGAATGTTTAATAACGAAATCTCCCGCTAATTTTTTATCTTAAAGCCATGTACTCTCATATTCATCTCTAGGGTAATTTCTTACTATCCTGTTTGGACGGAAGGGGAACGACTTTATTATTTCTTTCTAAGTATTGCACAAAATATCCTTAGTGTAACCTTTATGTCCTTTGTGTGATGCAAATGTCCTTGGTGTTACCGACCCATTTTTCCTATATTTATGTTCTAAATCTTTATACAATTTTATCGAAACTTGCAACACAATACTGTCGTTTTCTAATACTAAGTTTAATTGCAAAGCAAGTATTTTATGCTGAGGTAAATGACGCATGGTTCAAGTAAACATGTAAGATATAGACAAATGTTACAATACTTATATATCTTCCAGCTATACTTTATCTGATAATTTTCTGTTATGAAATCTCAGTTTAATTCAGTAGAATAATTTTATTGAGATGTTGAGATTGTTATTCTGAAAACCTGATTTTTTTTGTAAGTTATGATTTTACTACAACTTTTAACTAAGTAACACAATGAACATTTATTGTTGGGTCCATGTTCATATAATGTTTTTTTTTAGTATATGTTAATAGAATTCTTTGTGCTTTAACATTGTTTATGCATCTCTGATGTTTGAATGCTAAAATAAAACCTTAAAAAGTTTAGATTGCCGCATTTATTTTTTCAAAATTCTGTTGCTGGAATTTGAACAATTTTTCAAAATGACCCGGATACTGATCACTTTTCAGACTGTATTACAACAGCGCAGGGGAGTTCCACTAACAGATCATGCTCAGCAGGGTACTACCTGGATATTACGTCTGGGTCCTGGAATTGTCCGGGGGGTTGGCTCTGCACTGGAAGTCGAAATGTCCGTTCCCAAATGGATTCTAACTGTAATTATCCTATTGGCAGTAGCTGTACTATATATGCCACCAACTCCTGGCTGGGTGGAAATCCATGTTCAGGGTGTACTAAATCATTGGTGTGGTATTACAGTTGCAGAAGTAAGTTTCACTTCTTTTTCTATTATTTTCTTTATAGTTTCAGAAATTTCAGTATTTTAAGTTCAAGATTTTTTTTTTAGAACTGCAACGACTCTTTAATAGCTGAATGGAAATTAATGATGTAGCCTTATATGATGAAAAAAAGCACAATATCTTGGATTTAATTACATTTACCGAAATATTTTGACGTCTACATGTTTTTTTTATAACATCATGAATCTTGTAATTGGAGTCACTGAAATAATAGATCAATATTTAGCGAAAAAGTAATCGTTAGAGTATCAGGAGGTGCCTCGGAACTGGGGGGGGGGGGCGGCAGGCGTTTGCTGCGGTTTTCACAATAAAGACCCCTCACTGTTCAATGGTCCTCATAGGCGTCGGAACCGGGGAGACAGGAGAGGGGGGCTTAGCCCCCCTCCACTTTTTTTGCAAAGATAGACATTTTCTATGTATTGAAAATTGGTGTTTACCTTTTTTTGTTGGTTTAACCCCCCCACTTTCAATTTGCCCCCCTTTCAATTTGCTTCCGACGCCTATGAGGTGTACACCCTGCGATCATTTTTTACATGAAATTGAAAGCGAAAATGCATTTGTTTCAGATTTGTTAGAAAGCAAACTGACCAGAAAGAATGTAGAAAAGCACAAGATTTCTCTATCGTCAATATCTGCGTATCTGTCTCCATAAAAACACCATCAATTTTGAATTACTTTCAGCAATATGGAGTGGATGGGGGTCATGGTCGTCATGTCCCGGTGACTGCTCGACTCAGACAATAGTTAGATACAGATCTTGTGTCAGGCCAGGGGGAGGATGTGGAACGGCTCCCTCACAATCCATGGGCTGTCTAAGATATGGCTGTACTTGTAAGTAAATAAACTTGGTTGTTTTGAGTAGAGCATTTCACTTTAATATTTGACCATTTAGTGCCTATTTTCCTGCTTAATCAAACTAGCTGATTTTTAAACTTACCTTTTTTGAAGCTATAATAGTTATGAAAACATATACATGTATTCTTATTTATCACCAACTCCGCCAAAACACAACTACAAGTCAAGTTGTTTAAGGTATTTTATAAGGTAAAGATATTTTAGTTTGTAAGAAAAATTTAATAATATACTAGAATAAAATACAACATTCTTTAAGTTGTATATAAAATACGTTGGAAGAATATTTTCAAACGAAACTTAAAAATTCAAGTGAAACAGAAGAACAAATTAAATTAAGAAATAACACCATATTAACTCACTAAAAAATGTTGTTACAAATATCATTTTTTTTTTAGAAAAAAAGTTAGCTTTCAGCAGTGGCCATCGTTTACATTTGAACAGAGTTATCGTTCTTGACTTTCGTCTGAAAGAACTTTATTCGGTTATAACCAATATTTGCCTCCCAAATCAAACTTTGACGGAGAAATATTTAATTATGTTCTTAAACAGAGGGATATATACTGACTTCAAAGCACTGAATATTTTCATAAACAATGACGTCATATTTTTGAAATGACGTCACGAAAATGAAGTAAATTTAAAATTTCCATGATTTCTACAGAAAAATGTATATATTGCGTCGATATTTTGAGTAAAAATCACGGAGCGCAGGTTTGATCAGGCTCAATATTTTGATATTTTGTGTAGAATGATAATATCAATGAAATATGTGAATATTGTTCCTGAGCAAACTTGCGCTCAAAAAATTTAAAGCTAAAATTGTTGAAATTTTGTCCATTTTGTCCTCTTTCTAAACAAGAGGCCCAGGGGCCACAGCGCTCACCTGAGCACATCGGGCTTGAATTTACTTCCCCCCTCCATGCGTTCATCATTTGAACAAACTAGAATCTACACTACCTGAGGATGATTCCATATAAATATCACTAATCATAGCTTTGAAGTTCTTGAAATGAAGATTTTAAAAGGTTTCCCTATATATCCCTATGTAAAACTTGGGTGCGGCCATTTTGGCCCCACCCTTGCCCCGGGGGTCATGATTTGAACAAACTTGAATCAAAACTACCTGAGGGCCATGATTCCACATGAGTTTCATCTTTCCTGGCCCAGTGGTTCTTGAGAAGGATTTTTAAAGATATTTCCTATATATTCCTATGTAAAGCTTGGGTCGGCCATTTTGGGCCCATCCATGCCCCGGGGGTCATAATTTGAACAAACTTGAATCTATACTACCTGAGGATGATTCCACATGAGTTTCATCTTTCCTGGCCCAGTGGTTCTTGAGAAGAAGATTTTTAAAGATTTTTCTTATATATTCCTATGTAAAACTTGGGTCGGCCATTTTGGCACCACCCTTGCCCCGGGAATCATGATTTGAACAACCTTGAATCTAAACCACCTGAGGATAATTCCACATGAGTTTCATCTTTCCTGGCCCAGTGCTTTTGGAGAAAAAGATTTTTAAAGATTTTTCCTATATATTCCTATGTAAAACTAGGGTCGGCCATTTTGGCCCCACCCTTGCCCCGGGGGTCATAATTTTAACAAACTTGAATCTACACTACCTGAGGATGATTCCATATGAGTTTCATCTTTCCTGGCCCAGTGGTTCTTGAGAAGAAGATTTTTAAAGATTTTCCTATATTTTCCTGTGTAAAACTTGGGTCGGCCATTTTCGCCCCACCCTTTCCCCGGGGTTCATGATTTGAACAAACTTGAATCTATACTACCTGAGGATGATTCCACATGAGTTTCATCTTTCCTGGCCCAGTGGTTCTGGAGAAGATTTTTAAAGATTTTTCTCATATATTCCTATGTAAAACTAGGGTCGGCCATTTTGGGCCCACTCTTGCCCCGGGGGTCATGATTTGAACAAACTTGAATCTACACTACCTGAGGATGATTCCACATGAGTTTCATCTTTCCTGGTGGGATTTTGTTTATTAATGTATATCTCTGGAGCTTACTTTTTATTAATTTCTAAAATTCTGCAAATAAAAAAAAATGAATAATTAAAATTGGCAAGTTAATTTTTAGGGATTCACAAACATTGAATCAATGGAAACATATGGATATAACTTGTAATTTAAGTCATTCCATACTGCCATTTTTTTTTCCAATCGTATCCCCCTTTCTGCATATTATGAAATCCAATTCAATCAAATTTTACGGTCCACCTACATGTACATCTTCTGGTAAAGCGAAAAAATCAATTCTCTTAAGTCGGAGAATTACTTCATTTATAATCTAAAATATCAAATAAGTCTTACATGTATTTAGTTACAGAAATATCCATTTCTGTTTTGTTTAGTTTTTATTTTTCAAAGTCGAAGAAATAATATTTTGATAATTGTTTGAAATCTAAAATCAGTATTACATGATAGCCGTATTTCGTTTAGAAGATATCGATTCCTAAATATTTTGAACTATTGTGAGTGAAGAATCGTGCGTTTGCGTTAACTTATCAATCGTGTAAAATCGTGTACGTGAAGGATCGTTCGTGTAACAGGTTTAATCGTGCGGAATCGTTCGTGTAACGTGGTCATTCGTGTAACAATAACGTTGCAGCCACTAATACTTAACATTTTAGGGCACACTTGGCTTAAGAAATTTTGCTTTACGGTTTGCTACTCCTAAATGTTAGCTTCAAGGCGAAATAGATGTTTGCTAGAACGTTCTTGCTTGGTCATATTGGGATATAATTTCATATTCATGTATTTATAAATTCATAGTTATACAAATTTAAGAATGAATACGATAGCCGTAAAGGCTCTCAGATAGATACATGAATGACATTTGAACAAACGTGTATTAACTTTACCCAAGAATTTTGATTGAAATCGGCCCAGAAGTAAAAAAAAAATGCGAGAAGTTAAGACATAAACAAACGGACGCCTGACTAAAAGTTCAGTTGAGCTTTTAGATTAGGTAAACTGAAAATGAGGTCTTATTTTTTATCACTTACTTTAAAAAGCGGCATCACCAAACTTTAAAAGCTGTCTGTAAATTAAAAAATGTCATAGAAAGCAAGTTTACAATTTTTCGATAATAACGAAATATGTCCATTCTAATTATTAGTTCCCTAACGATGAAACAGGGCGGGACGATAGGTTTCATATGCGTCTGTCTGTCCCTCTTGGTTTTCGGCACTTTTTTTCTAAACTCTTGCAGATATTGAGCTGAATTTTAGTATGCGAGTGTATCTTGATGAGTTACTGATCAAGTTTGCATTTAGTTCCGGTTCATGACTTCTGATTGAAAAACGACCTTTTCACCTTTTCTGGGTTTTCCGCATTTTTTTTCTAAACGCTCACATAGGAGTTAATTTTTGATATGTGATTTTACCTTGATGAGTTAACGGTCAAGCTTGCATTTCGTTCCAATAAGGTTTACGATCGGGATCGTGTTGCATGAAATAAATATACAGTTCGAGATTTTCATGTTAAAAATTATTGATTTGAAACTTACTGGGTAGCTTTATGGTGACAAACCGAAGATCAAATTGATTTTTTTTTAAAAAAAATATGAAATTGTTTTGTGGCATTTTTGCATTAAATAAAGCGGGATCCCGGTAGGGGACATTATTGTTTATGCAATGCTTTCAGAATGCTTGTTTAAAATTATTCACGTTTTTTTTTTAAATTTTGATATAATTCATTTCAGAATTGATAAAACAGAATTTTGCAGATTTACAGTCCATGCTTTATGTGTTTTGGACTGACTAATGGTAAAATATTTTTTATTTTTTATTTTTTCCAGCATCTGCAGAATTCAGCAGATCTACACCAAATGACGCAGTCTACAAAACGCTTTCACCAAATTGTTTCCTTGCGTTGGGGAGAACTTCCTTTACTTTTAGAGCGAAGGCTAACAATGACATTCATGTGTTGCTGAATACTGTGGATTCCAACTCTGTTGCTGTCAGCTATGAAGCTATCATTGCCGGATGGGCCAATACTAAGACTGAACTAAGGATAGATGGAGCTATGTGTGCTGAACATTATCAAGCACTTTTGAGCCAATCCTGGTACGACGAATTCTGGATCTCATGGTCTTCGAACACAATCAAAATGGGCACTGGAAAGTCAGTCGGCAGTAACACGAAATTGAGCTGTACACATTCCCCGATGCATGACATCAAGTACATTTTGATCAGAACAGGATGGGGTTCAACAGGACAATGGAGGTTCCCTAACGGTATGTGTTTAAAGACACATAAAAATAGCACCCAAAATAAAACGTATATCACATAAAACAATTATTGGTCATATATCTGAGTATATCCTTTTATATTGAGGGAATAAGCACAAAACTTCAGGCCAGAAGAAAATTGTTAAGAGATTTATTTTGTACATACGCCTCTCTGTTGAATGTAGCTTACGTTGTATTTTGAATATGATAAAAGACCAAATAATCATTACGAATACAGATTAAAGCCTGATATTGTAGAATTCTTGAAGGTACTTATTTTACACATACCAAGAACCATTAAAAGATCGCTTCATGATTTCTTTAATTAGACAATTTCCCCTGGTCATGATGATAAACAGAAAGCTGTGTTTTATCTTCCTGTGTAACAGCAAAAGTGACACCCATAGGATATTGACCGGGGTCAAAGTGCAAGACTACGTGAATTATGATTTAAAATTTTTAATAAATGATTTAAAAACATTAATTTATTAATCATATTGAATTATTACATGTAACATATTTTCTCACATACATGTGTATTCTAGTACTTCAGCGCAAGTATTGAGTTCTATATTACATACACTGTACATGTACTGGATCAATACAAGTTTTCCTCATTTGCAATATTTTTTTCTCACAATTTTCTTCCAGATGTTTCCTGTACCCATGAATTAAACGTCAACGTGAACGTTCCCACAAGTTCTACAGGTTGTAATGGAGTCAGCACTTACGCATGTAACTCAGGATACAAACAGGTTGCTGGGAACACACAACGTAGATGTTACGGAAAGTTCTGGACGGGAAGACACATAAAAATAGCGCTCAAAATAAAACAAGTATTGGTCATATATCTGAGTATATACTTTTATATTGAGGGAATAAGCACAAAACTTCAGGCCAGAAGAAAATTGTTAAAAGAATTTATATAGAACATACGCCTTTCTGTTGAATGTAGCTTACGTTGTATTTTGAATATAATAAAAGACCAAATAATCATTACGAATACAAATTAAAGCCTGATATTGTAGAATTCTTGTAGGTACTTATTTTGCACATACCAAGAACCATTAAAAGATCGCTTCATGATTTCTTTAATTAGACAATTTCCCCTGGTCATGATGATAAACATAAAGCTGTGTTTTATCTTCCTGTGTAACGGCAAAAGTGACACCCATAGGATATTGACCGGGGTCAAATTTCAACGTAGAAAAGTGACTTAGGGTCAAACTGCAAGACTACGTGAATTATGATATAAAATTTTTAATAAATGATTTAAAACATTAATTTATTAATCATATTGAATTATTACATGTAACATATTTTCTCTACATACATGTGTATTCTAGTACTTCCGCGCAAGTATCGAGTTCTATATTACAAACACAGTACATGTACTGTTTTTCTCACAATTTTCTTCCAGATGTTTCCTGTACCCATGAATTAAACGGCAACGTGAACGTTCCCACAAGTTCTACAGGTTGTAATGGAGTCAGCACTTACGCATGTAACTCAGGGTACAAACAGGTTGCTGGGAACACACAGCGAACATGTTACGGAAAGTTCTGGACGGGATACCCGCTTGTCTGTTCCGGTCAGGATTTAGCTTTTGTCTTTTAATGCTTACTTAAGTTGATTGAAATGATTAAAATATAGGTTTCAAACAAGAATTCAGATGCATGTTTAATTTTTTTTTCAGTTTCAACCTGCAAGATTGACATCCTCTTTATTATAGAGGCTTCCTCATACACCTCTTCTATATACTCTGAATTAGTATCGGTTATTGGTGATTTGGTGAGGACTATGCAAATTTCAACCAGTAATATACAAGTTGGGGTGATATCCTATGACAATGCTGTCGACCAGAATTACAAGTTTAACGTTTATACTACAGCGGCATCGTTGGACACCGCAATTACGGCATTAACAATACCAAGCGCCTCTACAACGGTTAACCTGGCCGAGGCATTACGTGTTGCATTTTACGATTTTTTTAAACTGTCAAATGGAAACAGATTTCAAGCATATAAATATTTCGTTATTGTTGGTAAATCAAGCCCTACACATCCCGGTGCAGATATCGGAACCAGTATACGACAGGTGGCAAAAAATCAGGTGTTCGGAATTGGTAAGGAAAGGAGCTTTGATGCATTTTTCTTGAAAGAAAATGTATCTTAAACTTTCTAAATATTAATATCAATTCTCTGTGTCGTTATTGTTGGTAAATCAAGCCCTACAAATGCAGGTTCAGCTATTGGACTCAATATACGACAGGTGGCAAAGAATCGGGTGTTCGGAATCGGTAAGAAATTAAAATTTTGTTTTTCGGCTGAAATTAATTTTTCATACTTATAGTTTTTTTTCTCTATAGATTCACAGTAAAAGACATAAAAACAGAACATTGTCTGGTTCCGTCCTCTACAGTTGATGGAAGTATATATAACACTATAAAATTGTAGAAACTTAATATGGATCTAAAGTTATGCATTTGAAGGATTTTTCTTCATATTTCTTATATTTGTGAAAAAAAGATTCGAGAAGATATTATCACTGAGTTATGATGTGAATTAGATTAAATTTGATCGTTGTATTTTAAAAATAAGGTCAGATCGTAAGAACGAAAAGTATTTTTTTTTTCTCATTTTATAATATATAATTTTTTATACTTTGACGATTTAATACAGCTCAGCGGCCATGAGAGTGGCTTTTGTTATTCCCACTTATTAGTCACATGCCATCTATCGCCTATACCAAGTTGTAAAAACAACGTACATAAAGGTTACATCATGGAAGTTCTAAAGTGAAAGCAAATTGTCACATTACCCGTATCTGGTGACGTATGCATCAGGAGTTCAAATTCTAGTTATTTACAAGTTGTGAGGGAACATGGCGGTCGTTATGGAAATGGAGAAGATCTGACAGTTTGGTATTTAAAAAAAACGGATGATGATTTAAAGAATTACATGTAACTCTTCTAACGTTAAAGTAAAACACAACACAGACATACAATGTCTGACAGCCAGACGTGATTGCTGGACATCCGTAATTAGTCCCCTACCTGTGAAACCGGAGGGGACTATAGATTTCCTCTGAGTCTGTCCGTCCGTCTGTCCCGCCATCTGTCAGTCTGTCCCATTTGGTTTCCGGTTGCAGATATTGAGCTGATTTTTGGTATGCAGGCGTATATCTTGATAAGTTACAGATCAACTTTGAATTTCGTTCCTCTAGCATTCTTTTTAATAGTGGGATTACGATCGGGTTCTTGATACAATAAAAATGATGTTCAGAACGAGCTTGTATCCTAAAGAGAAACAAGTTTAGCTTTTTAAAAAAGCTTAGAGAGTCAGCCAGAGGATTTTTCTTCTCTCTGATAATGTTTTTAAAAATAGTAGAGAAATGGCTACTTTAAAAAACCTCGTCGTAACAGTTTTCCGCATAGGAACAAAAGCATTGGTGTATGCAGATTCTATAATTTCATTTTTGTCTCTTAAAAGGACAGAAAGTATAATATTAATTTAAGTTCAAATTCACAAAGCATAATTCCATGAATGAAGTTATAAACCAATCTTATCGGATTTACAGGGTTTTAGGAAAGGGGGTGGGGCATGAGCATTATGGCAGTTTTAACAATCCCACGGCCAACAAACGGGGTCTCATAAGCTTCACTATTACCCCTGTTGGAGTATGTCATGTCGGCTGAATCACTCGGTGCTACTGTGTTTAGACAGTGGAGACGCGTTTGTCCCTACGATACCGTAATAGCCATACTTAACACTTAATTGAGAATGTCGTTAAAGGACCGCTGAAATACCCGGTGTATTTTCTAGTACTTTTAGAAAAGAAAAAAAATCATGCATACAAGTCCCATTTGCATATAACATGTATGCTTTGTTAAGCCAAATCTTTGCATAATACATCCGTAATTTTTTTTCATTTTGTTACATATCTTAATTTGGAGTAGCTAACTAAATTTTAACTTGAAATGTGAAAAAAGTAGAATTGAAATAAATGTTTTAAAAGTTAGACTTGCAAATTCATGTCTCAGATCCCTAACTATAACGGAACAAAACTATAAATTCCTAAATTTGATGGCCACAACCTAAAAAGTCTCATTCAATGAAAAAACAAGCTTATTCAGTCAGAGAATCTGAGTCTCCTTTACTTGTAAAAACTCAAAAGTGTCTTTAGATATTGACTGGAAATGAAATTTTTACACACAGTCACGAAAAAATAGGGGTCTTCCTTTCGCCATAGGTACAGTAATTGTTGTATAAAATTTCTTTCCAAAAGCTTAAAGGCTTCTCGAAACATTGCGCAGAAACAAAGTTTTAAATCAGACAGAATTTTGAATGTTTTACCTTGACCTTTTGACCTCAAAGTCAAAAGGAATTGTTCATAGACCATAGTGAGTTGTGTAAAATTTCATTGTATAATCTCAAAGGCTTCTAAAATATTGTGAATATATCAGGAAAATGAAAGTGTTGCAGACAGACAGAACTACAGACAGACGAACGAAATGACAGACAGACTGAAATTAATATCCTCCACTTTCAACGGTGGACAACAAACGAGCAAGCTCAGTCAGTTGTGTCTCTTCCCGAAGTATCCGTACTATGCATTAACAAATCAGTTCGCTAATTTGCATCGGGATCGAAATGTTATTTAATGAAAAGGAAAGTAAAACCCGTAAAAACTGATTAACTGCAAAATCTGTAACAAGTAGACTAGAGCTTTTTAAAAAAGCTTACCGTCTTAAGCAACAATCTTAAACAGTTAACTCATCTACGCCTATCAGGCCGTATAATTCTTTTGAATTTCTTGATTTTGTATTTCTACATTAGCTTTTTACTGGCATTAGCCCTACCACGGTTGTCGCTCGGTCATCTCCGTAAATTTTATTTATAATGAAATTAAAGAGATTTTTTTTTATCTATTGCTATACAAACAATCATTTTATTAGGAATTAATTACTGCTGATTTTGTTGTTCGTTTTGTCATTTTTTTTAAGATTGAAAATCTTGCAAAATTGTTAAGTCGTTCGAAAATACCGTCTTCCAAGGAAGACGGTAATAAATCAATGTTTATGCTGTAGATTTTAATACATAAGTAAAATACCATTAATATACTTTACAAAAGACCTTCATTTGACTCGTCAAACACTTCGTGAAATAAATTCTTTCAGCTTGTATCCTTCGCTGCGTAGATCCAATGAGAACCAGTTAAATTTCTGCGAGCCAGTTTTAAAAAAAAATGTTTGGAACCGTTTATAAAACTTCAGTAAATAAATAAGCATACATGACCTTCCTGTTTAAGCTGAATTTAAATTTACAGATTACCGTGGAGGTGTTAAATAGGGATATCTTGGTTGAATCTATACTGATTTTACTGAAATGAAATTAGCAAGAGTGATTAACTGCAGAACTACCTCCCAGAATTCCAAAACACGCAAGCGTATTTGAAGTTCTTCGTATCATAACTAGTCAGCCCCCTGGCTGACTAAAAAGGGAACCCGGTGGAGGACATGAATTGCTTATGCAATACCTTCAGACTACTTGTTTATTTCTGTTTTACACCGCTTTCAAAAACATAATATTCATACATGTAACAACTATAATGCAGAAAAACATTACGCTAGCTTTCCTTTTCTTTACATGATTACTAAATGTTTACATTTCCACCCTCTACATAACATAAGGGCCGGCCAGGCAAAAACTAGGGATAAAACGATGAAACCATGAATTAAAAAACTCTAGAAAACCTGTGTCGATCCCGCTGGATGCAAGGGGAGTTGTGAACAGACCTCGCAACTTTATTACCATGTATTATATATATTAACAATAATATTGACATGGAAAAAAAATTCTTTCTTAAATTTCGTCTAAATCGTAACTTGCACATTCATGAGCCCACTCAATCGCATACACGGCAACGTTCACAGGATGTTGTACGGTGGCTGGTATAGGACAGGGTATAAGAGTTTTTTGTTTATTAATTCGTGGCCACGAAATAAAAATTCGTGTGAACGAAATAAAAAATTCGTGGCCACAAAATAATTACACATTTATTGTGTGATGTTTCAAAAAAACAGTGTGTAATTGTAAGGCTTTTTTAGTCAATCACCCAATGTTTATTTATTTAACAATCAGTGGCAGAGGAGGCCCCTATTATCGGGAACGTTACTTCTTCAAAATGAAAGCAATATTCAGATATTGTCATGATTGTTTTCACATAAAACTCAACTGTTTAATACAAATGAAAGCGTACATGCTCTTTGATAAAAGGTAATTGTTTAAAGAAATGCGATGAACTAATGGGATCAATATTGATAGTCATACTATTTATAGGTTTGATTAATGGTCACCACAATTATTCTTTGCGTTTTTCAGCTCTTCATGCAATTAACCGCAAAAATTAAATTTCAATAATTAATTATGATTCAGGCACAGTATTCAATACATGTACCATAACGATGGGAAAAATTTTGAATCATTTTGAACAAATATCCCGCTGGCTCATTCCAACTGATTGATAGTAATATATAAGTTCGTTCTTGAATGACATAAAAGAGAAGAAGCTAAAAATGGCATTATATAGCACAACTTTATTTCGTGACCACGGTTTTTTACTTTGTGGCCACGAATTAATAAAAAAAATCTCATACGATGTCCTATACCAGCCACCGTAATGATGTTGAGATAACCCGTTCTGTAATAAATGTGTCAGGTACATATATATATAGACGAAAAATGACTCCCCCCCCCCCATCGAATAATGACTGGGTGTCATTTTTCAACGACAGAAAAAGGACCCCCACCCGTAGAAAAAGTCATTTTTTCTAGAAAAAAGAGTCCCAGGGGTCATTATTTTATATGCGAGTTCTAAACAAAATTGTCCCCCGTTGAAAAATGACCCCTTTTAGAGTGATCCAAAATTTAGAAGTTTAAACTGATGTAAAGCTTCAAATCGCAAAAAAATATATTTCATTTTAGCAATTTGAAGAATTTTCATAGGAAAATAAAAAAAAAAAACATGAAGATGTACTATGCATGCTATATCTTTATATAATTTTCAGTGTGATCAAACGGAGTAAATAAATTCGTTTACATCAGAAAGGGCATCCTCGCAAGCCAGAGATCCTGATCATGAGTCAAAACGTTGCCGTTGGTGCAACGGGTTGACTCAGGACCTCTTGCATGGGTAGTATCATCATAGAATTATTGAATCAAATGCAAGTGCCACAAGTATCAAAAATGACTACTGTATTATTATGTCTGAATGTTGACATAACAAGGACGTACAACATGCTGTTATCGTGGATCTTTGTCATTGATCTTTGTCATGTTATGTGATAATGATGAACGGATGTTCAATCAAAATAGGAGTTGTCGTTGTCATTTGCATCTGTAATAATAAATGTTTTCAAAACAATACTTACTAAAGCCATTTTTCTTAAAAACTAATAGAAGTTATTATTTTAGGAATTTGTACTGTTGTTCCCAATACGTTTTGATTTCATGTCTCATGCACGTTCATCTTAGGGAGCGGTTCATGCAAAGAACTTTGTTTTTTAATAAAATCATAAATTAATTAATATCTGAGGAGAAATGACTAACAAATTAAAACCTAAAAAAAAACCATTACGAAAAAATATAAAGCGAAATTTTAACACTTTTATTCATTACTTTTATTTTTGTTATCAATAAAGTTATTTCATCAAGGCAATGAAAAAATAACGCTTCAATTCCCCATGTGCGCATTCTAACACAACCAACACATCTAAATCTGACACTTATTTCGGGTATCACAGAGCAAAACATAAATTTTGCCATTATAATCATATGGGAGGCGAGGGGGGGGGGGGGGGGGGGGGGTGTCATCTAGTGAACTCATGGCTCATCCTTTCGTTTTGACTGTCTATGGGTTGTTTATATACTTTACGGGTGGATTTGCGAAATATATACATGTATAAATAAAGGGCATTGTCTTCAAATAATTTTTTGTATTTTGCTTTGACACGGTATGAAAAAAAAACGTTACAAAATAGAAATTAAATGTTCTGATTTTCATATTAAAATCAAAGATACCACAGAGTCTGACACATCTGTTTCATATTTGGATATTTTACTTGAAAAAAAACGTTAATGGTAATCTAACAACCATGCTCTATGATAAACGTGTCGACATTATCTTTTCTGTCAACTTCCCTTACTTATGCAGCAAAATACCTTCATCACCTGCACACGGAGTTTATCTGTCTCAGTTGATTTGATACGCAAGAGCATACTCTGAGTATGAACACTTTCTAAAAAGAGGTAAATTATTGACATACAAGTTGATGAAACAAGAATTTCAGCTGTCTCGTTTAAATTCATCATTTTGTAAGTTATGTGGTCGACACAATGACCTTGTCAGCAAAATAATACAATTTATCATTGAGTCAAATGCTCACAACAGATTTTTCCGTTATTTCACGATCATGGCCAGTGATCGGTCGTCAGGGGATACTTCCTCCTCCATGGGACCTGATCCCACCTCCGATGTTTTGGACGTCTCTTTTGCTCTGCTCCTATTTTGTATTCTTTCATGAACTTCTGATCTTGAGTACTCTTCGTTATCTCCATGTGTTTCTTTCTTTCGCTATATTATCTAAGAACTGACAGAACATTTCTTTCTTTCAAGTCACCTGTTTTATTTCATATCCCAGAAAAGAATTTTAACGTGTTTAGCAGGTAAACTGTGTCAGTGTAAGAATTTTGCATGTACATATTGCATTACTTGTTGAGTAGTATCCGTCTGCTACGACTTGTTCAATTCTAGCCTCTTGTCTATCGGTAATAGCTTTATGGTTCTCATTTATTGTTTTCTGCATCTCTGTAAGCCTATTGTCGAGAAGCTCCGAGAAACTGCTCGGCATTTCATTATTCAACTCGGGTACAGTATCACTGATTTGTCTTTGAATTGCTTGGGTGACCATTTTTGTCGAATTCGTGCTAGAAGTGAATATCTGAATTACCTTTCGAAAACCCGTTCTTTATGCTCAATAACTATTGGTTAATCATGGAACCTTCCATTATAATGCACTGTACCGTCAATATAATATTTTCCCGCTATTACTCGCGAAACGCAAAAAAATACTCTCATTTGTTGTTTACCCTTGTCGAATGCATATCTGATAACTTAAATTATGTGACATGCAAGAGATTAAAGTATAGTAGATGTTAGGAATGTTAGGAGGGTATGAAATGTTCTGGAATTGGATAATTTCGGTTTGGAATATAAATATTTAAAAATTTGTCGATGATTTTAATGATTTGTTCGTTTGCAAAGCGCTTAATTAAAGAATATTAGATTATTTAAATTGTTTTCTCAAATTCATTTTGATTTGAAACATTTTATCAAGAAGATTAACAGATTTTCCCTAAAATGTTCGTCTCGTAACGTGCATAAGGGTGGCGTGGAACGTATTATTAATGTTGGATGTGTTTGTTTTGTTTTTTAACATCTCTCTCGAAAATTTTTCACTCATGGAGACGCCACACTTGCCGGTGAAGAACTGCAAATTTATACCTGTACTAGGCCCTCGGGCCATTGAGCATAGAGCATTTAGCTTTTTATGTCAACACATACTGCGACACGAAACTTCCATTGATACGGTCCCATCCGAAGGACCAGTCTCCACGTCTCGCACGAATCGAACCCGCGAGGAAAGTAAGGATCAGCTTTATACTCCGCGAATTAGACGCTCTGACCACCGCACCACAAGGGCGATTGATATGGGATGGAATATGTAACAATTGAAAGATATAGAATGCTCCTATCAAAGATTCTGTATTGTATACAATTCTTTACATATCTTGCAAAGCGCCCACCGAGCGCAGTGGTAGAGCATTTGCTGAGTAAGGAGTTGATTCGAATTTTGGACATGAAGATCGTTCGTTCGGATGAGACTGTATAAACTGCGGCCTCATGTCGAAATATGTTTTGGCACGAAAAAGATGCTTCAATATTCAATGGACCTGAGTGTCGAGTATATGTCTCCAACAGTTAGAGGTTGGCGTCTCAATTTGAGCGGGTGTATTTCGAAACAGATATAAAACAAACATTTCCTGTAACGATATCCTTCACCTTTACAATTTAAAAAACGTAGAGTGAGAATTGCCTGAAGGACCTATTAAGGAAATATATAACAAAGTTTTCATAACATAACGATACATAAATATATAGTATTATAACAGTAACTTGATCCGAAGGGTCGTATCACGTCGAGTTGACAGGCGCGGACCGGATCATCAGATCAAATGAGACGCGATCCGAGCCTGTCAACGAGAAGTTTATTATATACCTCCTCATAACTAGCCAAATATAGCAAAATAAAACTTTAGAAATCAATTGTATAATATATATCCATAAAACAAAGCATGAAAACAATGGACTTTTTAACGCGCAAGAAAAATAACGTAATGTTTTTGCGTACTAGGTCATCAGTTTCAGAGAGTTGTGATATGGAATTCCAAAAACCAAAGTGTAGTGATCCGGAAAGTCGGATCACTAAGTCACGTGATTGCGTTAAATCTACAGTGAAACTGCATGATACACTGCAGTTAAATAATAAATACATATATTGCTTGTTATTGTTGATATTCTAACTTCAGGTATTTCCCCAACCACGGCTTTGGCCAATGATCTTAAGTCCGCCGCTGGAAGTACTGCTAATTATGTTCAGGCAACCTCCCCAGCAGACCTAGCTACAAAATTCAACACCGTTCTAACATAAATTGCTGTCAAAAACGCAGTTGAAGGAATTTCAGAGACGTCTAGCAGCTATCATTATGTAGATAAAGGATTAATTCATGCTCGTGACAACGTGTTCACGGCTGCTGGTGGAGATCGCACAGATGCAGTAAACTATTATGTCTTTATCGTGGGGCCTTTTTACAGTGATCCAGTCACAACAGCAAGGATCGTCAGAAGAACTGGAGACAATATCATATTTGGTGTTCGTAAGTAAATTTTCTTCAATTTTCAATATAGTTAGATGATACATAACTACTGTTTAGTCACGGGTATAGGAACAGAGAGCGTGATCTTAAATAATTTTTTTTTCAAACATTTTAGATCTTGGAACCGGTTACGTATCTACATATAAGGAGACTGTCGGTTCTTGTGGTGACCACTCCAAATATACAAACTCAGCTACTTATAACGACTTGATCAATATTAAAAATACAGTGAAAGGAAAACTCACTACCTGTTATCAGCCTCCAGTATACACGCAAGGTATTTAGATGTCACTTAAGTTTTCAAATTTCAAAAGTTGATCATAGTCGTAGTTTTTCTATCATCCAAATCTTCCTGGTTTTTTTTTTTCTATCGCTTTCATATGCAGTTATATATCAGATATTACTGAAATGTCGTTGCCTTGTTGTCTTCACGAGCAATGGTTGCTTTATCGCACTATAATATATCAGTATCGGCGCAATAAACGTCGTAAATTAAACAGACTTCGTTATAACCTGGAAAACTAATAGACAATTCAGTGTATATGTATAAACAATGTTCTAACAATTGGTATGAAAAACGTTGGTCAGCATTCAATGCAACTTAATGAAAGATTGTACTTTGATAACATGATCATTGAATCGACCAAATGAACTTGCGAAATGACGACTTTAAACGAGACTGTTAATATCCTTGTTTCCTCAATGTGTTTGTCAATAGCTGACTATGTGTTGGAAACTGTATGTGCATAGAGCAAGCGCTAACTTGTCGAATCAACTGGTAGACATAACCCCACTTGCAGGTGATAAGGGTATATCGCTACGTTAATGAGAGAAGTTGATGATAGAATAATTGAAGTCCTAAGGTTATTTACAAACATTGTTGTTACTTAACATTTAAGGTTTATTTGTTAAGATATCCAAATGTAAAACAGATGTGTCAGACTCTTTGACATTTTTATATCAAGTTCACATATAGACTGGTATATGGATGCATGTTATATATATGTTGGCATATGAATGGAAACAATTGTATACAGTGTGATAGTACGCTGTCGATGTATCTAAATGAAGTTACAGACCACAACAAATATTTTCTGATGTATAGGTTTTTGAATAAATTTTCTTTAATGAGTACAAAAAACGTATGCTGACAATAGGCCGCAGTTGGTACCGTGTAATTTCGACAGATGTTTTGAAGACCTGATCTCCAAAAACTTCATAAATGTTGTCAATCAGAAACTCAAGCTTGCTTAAATATTTACTTTAGAGTACTTGTGTGTGTATTATAAATAGAATGTATTTAACAAAATAATTTTGCAAATGACCAATGGCATGGTAAATAAATATACGAGTTCCATTTTTATTGAAAAGGCAACTGCCTATTATGTCAAAAAACCCTAAAACTTTAATTTATATTGTTTATGATTGATTGTATACTGTTTAACGTCCCTCTCCAGAATATTTCACTGACATGGAGACGTCACCATTGCCGGTGAAGGGCTGCAAATTTGGGCCTATGCTCGGCACTCAGGGCCATTGAGCAGGGAGGGATCTTTATCGTGCCACACCTGCTGTGACACGGGGCCTCGGTTTATACGGTCTCATCCGAAGGACCGCCCCATTTAGTCGCCTTTTACGACAAGCAAGGGGGTACTGAGGACCTATTCTTACCCGGATCCCCACGGGAATAATTTATATTGAGTAATAGTTGTATAATATGATTAAAAAGACATACGATTTTGGTAAAAAAAATTATTTCAAAAAGGTAGATGTTTTTTTTATTTTCAATTCATAATTAATTTTTTACTGTTTTAGCTTGTAAACTTGACATAGTCTTCATCATCGATGATACTAATGCAGTCACCGCTAAACAATTCACGGAAATGAAAACTGCTCTTGAAATTCTTGTTGGTCAAATGCTGATCGGGGACAATGCAATAAGAGTGGGGATAGTCACTTTTGGGGATGGAGCTGCAACTGCTTTTCCACTCAATCAATATTCAACTGCACCTACCTTGATCGCTGCCATAAACGTTCTGACACAAGGAAACTCGGCCTATAGCAGGAGTACCCGTTATGTTGAAAAGGCAATCACATGGACGTTGTGGAACTTTTTTACCTCAACAAACGGAGACCGCTCTGACGCCCAGAATTATTACGTAATTCTTACAACCGGGGCCTCCTCGGGATCAAAGGTGACTGGAATTGGAACTGCGTTGCAATACAATTCCATGATCGACATTTTCATACTAAGTAATTGGTTCTTTTTCATTTTATTTGCCTGGTACAAAAATTTTACTTACATTTTTTTCCTTGTTTTTATTTATTTTATATGCATTTACAATTCTAATAGATGAATTTATAAACGTATAGGATTGTTTTAAAAATTATTTGAAAATGCAAAGCGGTACGATATCGCAAAAGATTTTTCCTTCGACCTTAAAAAGCATCTTACAAACAAGTCAATAAGTATTGATATTTGATACTGATATTTTTAGGTGTTCCTTCCACCAATATCGCTGATTACCAGGCGGCCGTCACTTCCGGTAGATACAAAGCAGCTGGTTCCTTCGCCAACCATCAGTGTGACAGGAATGTATTGTCTATGATAAAACACTGTCCAACGACAAGTCCAACAGCTGCTTCACCAAGTACGCTAACATCAACAGAATTACACGAGACAATAAAATCAATTGAAAATCTTAATTGATCTAAAGCAAGCCATGAGTAACTAGGGCTAATTGTAACGGGAACCGTTACAGATGTTCCCCAAACGCTCCCCAACTCCCTTTTGTGACATATTCTCTGTAAGTGTCATTAAATAATACAAATTCGATGCCTTTTAGACTTTAACAATGTTTTCCAAGAAGTATACCAAGTTTATTTAAATTTCAGCATTGCACGCATGCGCATTTAAATACATGTGCGTAATGACCATATCGTCTTGCCTACACTTTTCATATATTTTGATACACTAAATATTACAGCATTTAATCCAAAAGTATTTAAAAAATGTTTAATCTAGTGTATTTTTAATTTTATTTATTTCACATGCACGCACGTGCATGCATGTGCATGATGACCACACCCTTTTGTAGGAGTCTATAATGTCTATCTATGTTCTGAATCCCATCCAGTTTGGTTGAGAACCAAGGGACTTATAGCCATTCAAAGTTTTAGCCAATCAGATTGCAGCACACATGCATGCGCGTGATTTCATGAAAATTATTATACATCATATTGTAGGATATCCTTAAGCATGCCTTTGTTTTAAATTTCTAAGCATTCCGTCAAAAAACAGAAAAGATATTGAAAATTTTGTTTCAGCC
>PRKT01000157.1:1004556-1036707 GCA_003671525.1 Saccostrea glomerata | reverse complement strand
ACAATTCACGGAAATGAAAACTGCTCTTGAAATTCTTGTTGGTCAAATGCTGATCGGGGACAATGCAATAAGAGTGGGGATAGTCACTTTTGGGGATGGATCTGCAACTGCTTTTCCACTCAATCAATATTCAACTGCACCTGCCTTGATCGCTGCCATAAACGCTCTGACACAAGGAAACTCGGCCTATAGCAGGAGTACCCGTTATGTTGAAAAGGCAATCACGTGGACGTTGTGGAACTTTTTTACCCCAACAAATGGAGACCGCTCTGACGCCCAGAATTATTACGTAATTCTTACAACCGGGGCCTCCTCGGGATCAAAAGTGACTGGAATTGGAACTGCGTTGCAATACAATTCCATGATCGACATTTTCATACTAAGTAATTGGTTCTTTTTCATTTTATTTGCCTGGTACAAAAAATTTACTTACATTGTTTTTGCTTGTTTTTATTTATTTTATATGCATTTACAATTCTAATAGATGAATATATAAACATATAGGATTGTTTTAAAAATTATTTGAAAATGCAAAGTGGTACGATATCGCAACAGATTTTTCCTTCGAGCTTAAAAAGCATCTTACAAACAAGTCAATAAGTATTGGTATTTGATACTATTATTTTTAGGTGTTCCTTCCACCAATATCGCTGATTACCAGGGGGCCGTCACTTCCGGTAGATACAAAGCAGCTGGTTCCTTCGCCACCCATCAGTGTGACAGCAGTGTATTGTCTATGATAAAACAGTGTCCAACGACAAGTCCAACAGCTGCTTCACCAAGTACGCTAACATCAACACAATTACACGAGACAATAAAATCAATTGAAAAGCTTAATTGATCTAAAGCAAGCCATGAGTAATAACAATACGAACGTATAATTATAAATGCAGTAAACTGATCATTACTACCGACTCGCGATATTCAGTTTGAAGTCAATTTGCGATTAATTTTCGCAACTATGGAAACATTCATAAATATAGAGCAAACTAAATGGTTCGTGGTAATAAATATTAAAGTAAGTGGCAAAGCTCGCTATTATTTCACGCACGCGAACAAAAGTTCCTTAACAGTATCATTGGCTTCGTGCTTAATTTATTCAATAATTTAAAATTGCCTTGTTTATTTCTTCATGATTTTGTATATTTTGAAAATCTGATAATAACAAAGCTTTAAAAATCTTTTTAAATATAAATTTTTAAAATTTGCAGAAATAATAACACCATGCAGATATAGATGCATTAATGTACAGTGTATTGTCGTCCTTTCCCAGTTCTTATATAACTTTTAAAGGATTTATGACATTAATAGGGAACTTGACAATAGGAAAGTTTAAATCATCATGTTTATCATAAATCTGTTGGTGCTTGGTTACCATAAACCTTTTAGAGTACTCTATCTCGTAAAATATCCACTTCTAATTTTTTAACCGTAATATTTTCAAACATTGTACATATAGATAGAAAAAAACAGACAAAAACTATCTATAAGCAATATTTACATGTAAATTTCGGATATTCAAATGAGATATTATTTGCATATCAACCATCATTTCCAAAATTTGCAATACTAACTTATTTAAAGATATAAATGCCTCAAAAAATTTTCTGGTGTGAAGTTTCATGTTAGTCAGAGTATTTAAAGTGTTAACTAGTTAAATTATAATTTATTAACTTTAGTCAATTTTATTATGATGGTCAAATTTTTTTTTCAGTGTGAAACTTTCAGAAAGGAGATGTAAAGCTTCATTACATGTTACAGTAAACACGGTTATAGTGAAAACACTTATAACAAATCTACACGAATAACGAAGTGGTTGTCAATCCCTGTGGCATGAAAAGATATTATAAATTTAATGAAAGCAACGGATTGCTTTTTCACGAAACAGAAACGCCCGTCCCTGGAACTTCTTTATAAGTTTGTTGTACTGTAAAATGGAAGATGTTGCATTTGACATGAGTTTTCTTTTTCTTTTGTCATTTCAGCCTGCAAACTGGATATAGTGTTCATCGTAGAAAGATACAATCTGAGATATATAAAAAGATATGTGATAGAGTTATTGAATGGAATATCAGTTTCTTTTAATGGAGTAAGAGTGGGTTTTGTGATATTCGATTCTACAGCAACAAAAGTTTTCGGACTCACAGATCACAACACGACTGCGGCTGTTAAATCGGCCATTGAAGCGATTTCTGAGACAAATAACAACAATCATAATGTAAATGTAGGTCTTATGTATGCCCGGGATAACGTATTTACTTCCGCAGGGGGTGATCGGGCAGACGCCAACAACTATTACGTCTTCGTTGTGGGGCCATATAATAGCGACACAGACACCGTGGGGAGGGTCATTAGGAGCGATGTAAACAATTTTATTTTTGCCACCCGTAAGTTCTTATTCATGAATATTTTAATCATGTTATGCAAAACATTTTATTACAGAGGAGGATGCTACACATTTAAACTTTTTTTTTCAGATATCGGATCGACTTACGAAACTGAATATAAAGAAACTGTAGGTGGCTGCAGTGATTACACCAAATACACAAGCGTTGATACCTATGAGAATCTGCTTACAGTTCGACAACAAGTTTTAGGAAACATCACTTCCTGTCAGTCAGTTACCGCAAAATCACAAGGTATCACTTAAGCGTGTCTAAGCCAAATACAAACTAATTTTCAAACTTGTCTTTTTTCATTCTTAGTTAAGGTTAATGGTCTTTGCAATATCAGTTACTTGCAATAATTACACACATGTACTGAGCCAATGTAATCTCACCATTTATACTAAAACTCAAAAGGAAAGCAACACTCTAATTTTATGGGGGAAATTATATAAGGGATACAACTATGCATAAAAAAGTTATATTTAACTTTGCCAAATCAGCTATTTAACGATTGAATGAATTTCATTCCATGACCGGAAGTTGATTTATAGCCCTTTTGAAACAAATCAAAAATTAATTTGCATTATTAATAAAATTATTGACAATATTTTGGTTTTTTAAGGTTTTGTTGCTGTTTATCATAAGTACTGTACTAAAATTCCAGAAAAAAATCCTTTCTTTTCCGGATGTGATGCCTATATTTCCTCAAAATGACTGAAAGCACGCATTTTCATTTCTCATGCTGTAAATTCTCAAAAAAAAAGAAAAAGAAAAAGGAGAGCTGCTGATGCAAATTTACAATACATAACAACTTTCCAGGCTCACGTGTTTCAAAAGCATGACTGACAGTTTCTTGACCGGAAGTCCAAGGGTTACACATGTACTACACAACGCCAAGTTAGACAAAGTTTAACCTCAATATCTGAAATACAGGCATTTAAAAATGCCCAAGAATATTCATTTCGCTCAGACTGAGACATTGTTAAATCTAATGCACGGTAGAAATCGGGCTGCATTTGTTGTACATGGCGGACTAGCACGTTTTAATTGAATGGTCGGAAGGGGGATATTTTAAGAGTTATGTGTTACTTTATAAGGTTAAAGATTAGATTAAAGTGAATACATTAAGGTTAAAAGTAAATTTACAATAAATTGATATTTCATTCAAACATTAAATGTGAAAACTTTAAGCAAGCTAGTTTTTTAAAAAACAAACAAAGTCTTTATGTAGTTCCAAACACAACTTGGGATTCGTATGAAGGAAAACATTTGCATGCTAGATACGCCAAACCAATTGTTGATGCTATATGTACAGTGAAGGTTAATTAATTGAAATACAAATATATCTTTTGAATTAAAAAGACCAATGTCATCTAAAATATCGAAAAGGTTGGGGTATTCTTTTCTTTATTAATTTTTGTCCTAATCATGAGAAGAAAACAATATCTTACCCAAGAGAATTTTTTTGGTGATATTTCCACTACGTGATCAGTCTCCTTCATCTCTCGGTCGGTTTAAGACTTGATCATTGATTTGCCTATTTGGACTCTCCTTGTTAATTATTATACAAAATTTCAATGACACATCATACAAATGCTTGTTTGTATAAATATTTAAAATTCCTTTTACATGCACTTCGAATTTTTTTCAGCCTGTAAGCTCGACATAGCATTCCTAATTGACGACACGGACTCAGTTACCGCTGCAAAATTCCAGGAAATGAAAGTCTTCCTCGAACTTCTTGTTATGAAAATGCTTGTTAGTAGCAGCGCTATAAATATAGGAGTTGTAACTTTTGGCGACGGTGCTACTACTGCTTTTCCGCTCAACCAGTACTCAACCACAAGTGAAGTCATAACGGCTATAAGTAATCTTTCCCCAGGAAACGCAGCCTATACTAGGAGTCAGCGGTCTGTGGACAAAGCCATCACATATACACTGTGGAACTTCTTCACGGAGAGTAATGGGGACCGCTCTAACGCCCAGAATTATTACGTTCTCTTAATAACAGGAGGTTCCTATGGATCAAAGGTTACAGAAATTGGAACAGCACTGCAGTACAATTCAATGATGGATCTTTTCGTGATTGGTAAGTCATTTAAAATGCTTATAATAAGTTGTATGCGTTACTTTCTTCTGATATGTAGGTGCACTATTTTAGTTACCTCAATTTTAAAAATTTGCTTCAACATTTTCTTGCGGTCCCTTGAACGTCGAGAGATCGAGAGTCACCTGTATATAAATCTAAGATTGTAAGCTACTGGTATTCTACTAGTTATACAGAAATTGTAGAAATGAACCCTCTTGGATAAAACGATGAAAAAGTTATGTCTAATGATTTCCAATTTATTATATAATATAGTGGGTACACTGAGTAGTCATATTTATATTTGAGTGTCACATTTAATAAAAATCATATATCGTATGCTATGATAGTATATTTTTTTTGCAGGCAATAGTATGAACTAATTAAACTAGTAGAATACCAGTAGCTTACAATCTTAGATTTGATACCACAGAGTCTGACACATCTGTTTCATATTTGGATATTTTACTTGAAAAAAAAAACGTTAATGGTAATCTAACAACCATGCTCTATGATAAACGTGTCGACATTATCTTTTCTGTCAACTTCCCTTACTTATGCAGCAAAATACCTTCATCACCTGCACACGGAGTTTATCTGTCTCAGTTGATTTGATACGGAAGAGCATACTCTGAGTATGAACACTTTCTAAAAAGAGGTTAATTATTGACATACAAGTTGATGAAACAAGAATTTCAGCTGTCTCGTTTAAAGTCATCATTTTGTAAGTTATGTGGTCGACACAATGACCTTGTCAGCAAAATAATACAATTTATCATTGAGTCAAATGCTGACAACAGATTCTTCCGTTATTTCACGATCATGGCCAGGAGCACACGGCGGGTGTGACCGGTCGTCAGGGGATACTTCCTCCTCCATGGGACCTGATACCACCTCCGATGTTTTGGACGTCTCTTTTGCTCTGCTCCTATTTTGTATTCTTTCATGGACTTCTGATCTTGAGCTCTGCTCGTTATCTCCATGTGTTTCTTTCGTTCGCTATATTATCTAAGAACTGACAGAACATTTATTTCTTTCAAGTCAACTGTTTTATTTCATATCCCACGAAAGAATTTTAATGTGTGTAGCAGGTAAACTGTGTCAGTGTAAGAATTTTGCATGTACATATTGCATTACATGTTGAGTAGTATCCGTCTGCTACGACTTGTTCAATTCTAGCCTCTTGTGTATCGGTAATAGCTTTCTGGTTCTCATTTATTGTTTTCTGCATCTCTGTAAGCCTATTGTCGAGAAGCTCCGAGAAACTGCTCAGCATTTCATCATTCGACGCGCGTGCAGTATCACTGATTTGTCCTTGAATTGCTTGGGTGACCATTTTTGTCGAATTCGTGCTAGAAGTGAATACCTGAATTACCGTTCGAAAACCCGTTTTTTACGCTCGATAACTATTGGTTAATAATGGAACCTTCCATTATAATGCACTGTACCGTCAATATATTTTCCCGCTATTACTCGCGAAAGTTAACGCAAAAAATATTCTCATTTGTTGTTTACCCATGTCGAATGCATATCTGATAACTTAAATTATGTGACATGCAAGAGATTAAAGTATAGTAGATGTTAGGAATGTTAGGAGGGTATGAAATGTTCTGGAATTTGATAATTTCGGTTTGGAATATAAATATCTAAAATTTATTATTGATTTGATTCATCTGAATCATTTGTTCGTTTGCAAAGCGCTCAAAGAATATTAGATTATTGAAATTGTTTTTTAAATTCATTTTGATTTGAAACATTTTATCAAGAAGATTAACAGTTTTGTTTTCCTGAAATGTTTGTCTCGTAACTTGAATAAGGGTGGTGTGGAACGTATTATTGATGTTGGATGTGTTTGTTTTGTTTTTTAACATCCCTCTCGAGAATTTTTCACTCATGGAGACGCCACACTTGCCGGTGCAGGACTGCAAATTTATACCTATACTAGGCCCTCGGGCTATTGAGCATAGAGCATTTAGCTTTTTGTGTCAACACATACTGCAACACGAAACCTCCATTGATACGGTCCCATCCAAAGGACCAGTCTCCACGTCTCGCACGAATCGAACCCGCGAGGAAAGGATCAGCTCTATACTCCGCGAATCAGACGCTCTGACCACCGCACCACAATGGCGATTGATATGGGATGGAATATGTTTCAATTGAAAGATAGAGAATGCTCCTATCAAAGATTCTGTTATATATACAATTCTTTACATATCTTGCAAAGCGCCCATCGGGCGCAGTGGTCTCATGTCGAAATATGTTTTGACACGAAAAAAAAATGTTCAATTGCTCAATCGACCTGAGTGTCGAGTATATGTCTCCAACAGCAAGAGGTTGGCGTCTCATTTTGAGCGGGTGCTCGGTTGAACAGATATAAAACAATCATATCCTGTAACGATATACTACACCTTTACAATTTCAAAAATCATAGAGTGAGAATTGCCTGAAGGACCTATTAAGGAAATATATAACAAAGTTTTCATAACATAACGATACATAAATATATATTATTTTAATAGTAACTTGATCCGAAGGGTCGTATCACTTCGAGTTGACAGGTGGGGATCATCAGATCAAACGAGACGCGATCCGAGCCTGTCAACGAGAAATTTATTATATACCCCCTCATAACTAGCCAAATATAGCAAAATAAAACTTTAGAGATCAATTGTATGATATTTATCCATTAAACAATGAAAGCAATGGACTTTTTAACGCGCAAGAAAAATAATTAGTAATGTTTTTGCGTACTAGGTCATCAGTTTCAGAGAGTGGTGATATGGAATTCAGAAAACCACAGTGATTGCGTTAAATCTACAGTGAAATTGCATGATACTTTAGGTAAATAATAAATACATATATTGCTGGTTATTGTTGATATTCTTACTTCAGGTATTTCCCCAACCACGACTTTGGCCAATGATCTTAAGTCCGCCGCTGGAAGTACAGCTAATTATGTTCAGGCAACCTCCCCAGCAGACCTAGCAACAAAATTCAACACCGTTCTAACAAAAATTGCTGTCTGTCCAACATCTGCTTTTCCTGGTTCTACGTCAGTAGGTATGTCTGGGCATCATGGTGCTATAATGTATATTTGTTACCAAAATATTCAATGACATGTCATCGAAATATAAGCAATAGAGTAACTCAAGTACATCTTTGTTATTGACAAGCTAAATATTCAGGACATTTTGAACGGGTACATATACAGGAAAGTTTGCATTTATGCAAAATACCTCAATTATTTAGTCTATAGAAATTCGTGGAATGAGATGTTTTAATCAAATGTATTTCAACTTTTTTCAGCTTGCAAGCTCGACATAGTTTTCATTGTCGAAAATTACAACCTTCGTTTCACAAAGAGATTTGTGGCAGAGTTAGTTGAGGATTTACCGATTTCTTCAAATGGCGTCAGGGTAGGTTTCGTGGTATTTGATAATGGAGCAAGAACCGAGTTTGGGCTTACTGCTCATACGAGTTCCCAGGCCGTCAAAAACGCAATTGAAGGAATTTCAGAGACGTCTAGCAGCTATCATTATGTAGATAAAGGATTAATTCATGCTCGTGATAACGTGTTCACGGCTGCTGGTGGAGATCGCACAGATGCAGTTAACTATTATGTCTTTATCGTGGGGCCGTTTTACAGTGATCCAGTCACAACAGCAAGGATCGTCAGAAGAAGTGGAGACAATATCATATTTGGTGTTCGTAAGTAAATATTCGTCAATTTTTAATATAGTTAGATGATACGTAACTTGTGTTTAGTCCGGGTATAGGAACAGAGAGCGTGATCTAAAACAATATTTTTTTTCAAACATTTTAGATCTTGGAACCGGTTACGTATCTACATATAAGGAGACTGTCGGTTCTTGTGGTGACCACTCCAAATATACAAACTCAGCTACTTATAACGACTTGATCAATATTAAAAATACAGTGAAAGGAAAACTCACTACCTGTTATCAGCCTCCAGTATACACGCAAGGTAATTAGATGTCACTTAAGTTTTCAAATGTCAGAAGTTGATCATAGTCGTAGTTTTTCTATCATCCAAATCTTCCTGGGTTTTTTTTTCTATCGCTTTCATATGCAGTTATATATCAGATATTACTGAAATGTCGTTGCCTTGTTGTCATCACGAGCAATGGTTGCTTTATTGCACTATAATATATCAGTATCAGCGCAATAAACGTCGTAAATTAAACAGACTTCGTTATAACCTGGAAAACTAATAGACAATTCAGTGTATATGTATAAACAATGTTCTAACAATTGGTATGAAAAACGTTGGTCAGCATTCAATGCAACTTAATGAAAGATTGTACTTTGATAACATGATCATTGAATCGACCATATGACCTTGCGAAATGACGACTTTAAACGAGACTGTTAATATCCTTGTTTCCTCAATGTGTTTGTCAATAGTTGACTATGTGTTGGAAACTGTATGTGCATAGAGCAAGCGCTTGCTTGTCGAATCAACTGGTAGACATAACCCCACTTGCAGGTGATAAGGGTATATCGCTACGTTAATGAGATAAGTTGATGATAGAATAATTGAAGTCCTAAGGTTATTTACAAACACTGTTGTTACTTAACATTTAAGGTTTATTTGTAAAGATATCCAAATGTGAAACAGGTATAGAACAAAACCTACCCTTACTCCATTCGAGGACACCGGGATCTGCCTGATCAGTTCAATCACAAATCTTTTTGTATAACGTAGATTGTAATTTTCAACAATAAACACCATATCCAGTTTGCAGTCTACAAAATCAAGAAACAATATCATGTTGAATTTTATGTCTGAGTGCCATTTGTGTAGAGTCAGAACATTACATTTACATGAATTTTCATGATGATAAAAAGTATGACTAATTTGATTTGAGTAATTTTAGGACTGGAGCATTTGCTTGAATAAGACAGAACGGATTGGAATAGCTGTGAATGCTGTGGTTATTTTTTTACTACATAATTTAAAAATTGAAATACATACATGACTAATATAGCCTAATACTTATTTTTTATGCAGTGGCATTCAAACACTCTAATTTGTTTTAAGTGTTGAAGAAATATTAGGATCTGTTTCATATTTTAAGACCACATTAAATGCTGGTGATTTACTAATCTAGATTTGATCAAGGAAATGCTAAGTTTTTTTCATATTCATATTTTTGAAAAATCAAACTTGTACCAAATTTAGCCGCATTTAAACGTTCTTGAAACTCTGAACCTACCGACGGTAACAGGTGCCGGTGCCGCCGGTGGACATTGGGTGACGGTGGTGAACACAGCGTTGTCACACTGATGGACGGTGAAGTCGGCAGCCTTCATGTATCTCCCTGCATCAACGGCTCCCTGATAGTCCGCGTCATCCGCCGTAGGAACATTTGCACCTTTATATCATAAAAATCATGGATTACATGTTCTCTACAATAACAAATAATTTTAACCCATAATCATCGGAAGATTAGTCAAACACTAGAAGACTGTGTTATTTAAGTGATAAGCGAGGCATCATATGTCAAGTACTAGACGTAGGATGACACCTACATTTGTACTTGATAGTATCAATAACTGTGTATATAAATCTAAGATTGTAAGCTTTTGGTATCCTACTAGCATTATTAGTTCATACATTTGCCTACAGAAAAAAAAAATCATACTATCATAGCATACCATATATCATTTTTATTAAATGTGACAATCAAATATAAATATGACTACCCAGTGCACCCACTAGATTAAACAATAAATTAGAAATCATTATACAAAACTTTTTCATCCTTTTATCCAAGAGGGTTCAATTATACAGTTTCTGTAAAACTATCCCGATGCATTTAAGATTAGATTTATGTTTTTCAAACATTTTTAATAAAATAACGTAATATTTTTGAAAAGCGATGTTGGACTTTGGCACCGAAACACTGCCTCTCAAAATTTCTAAGAAACAAGTCAAATAAACCGTTTGGAGTAATTTTGCAGATTTTAGTAGGTTAAAGATCAAAGTCCACAGGACTCACCGATGGTGTTTTTCATATGTTGTTTTATAAATAGTACACAAAATGAACGCAAAAAAAACTTCACTGTAAAAATAATACACTGACGCTATAAACACTTAATAAACGTAATAAACGATAATTTAGGCGATTTGCAAATGTTTTGAATAGGAAATTTGACAGCTACATTTACAGACCTTCTAACCATTTGACCAAATTTGAATGCAAGAAATGTTGAAGCAAATTTATAAAAATTGAGGTAACTAAATTAGTGCACTACATATCAAAAGAAAATAACGTACACAACTTATAACAAGCATTTTAAATGATTTACCAATCACGAAAAGATCCATCATTGAGTTGTACTGCAGTGCTGTTCCAATTTCTGTAACCTTCGATCCATAGGAACCTCCTGTTGTTAAGACAACGTAATGTGTCACCAAAATGGTTATTGGCGATAATGCGATAAAAGTAGGGGTTGTGACGTATGGTGACGGAGCAGACATTGCTTTTACGCTGAAACAATATTCTACAGTAGATCAACTGATAACAGCTATAGGAAACATAGCCCCAGGAAGCACGGCTTACAGCAGAAGTCGTCGCTCTGTTGATAAGGCCATTCTTCACACATTGTGGTATTTCTTCACTAAGACGAACGGTGACCGTCCGGATGCTAGAAACTTTTACGTTGTTGTTACCTACGGAGGGTCGTATCAATTTAAGGATGCGACCTATTGGGAAGCATTACACTATAATTTCCTAATGGATCTGTTTATCCTTGGTAAGTCAACAAGGGATAATTACTCCCTCTAGACACTTAATCCAGCAAGGTGGTGTTTTACAGCTGGCGGTACATGCATCTGCCTTTTCACTATTTTTTGTTCGCAGATGGATCTGTGAAATCTTTAAATCACTTCATAATTCGTTCTCTTTGTTAAAAAATATATTAAATGATTAAACACCTATCAGTATTGTGTTCAAATTTAACAGTACAATAAAAAAACTGATTAAAAAAAATGTCTCTTTATATTGAATAATTGTCCTGCAAAATACAAGAAGACACTTTAATGTATTTGCAAGGTTTTTTTTAAACATAAACATTTTTAAAAAAAACCTCAAAATTCTTGTTTAAAGGAGCTGATGTTCCAGCAAGCTATGACGCGGACTTTGAGGGAGCAGTTAGTGAAGGAAGATATATAAAAACCGACGACTTTATAGGACTTTCATGTAACAGCGAAGTGGTCATCTCTAATATCACTCATTGTCATACAGAAGAAGCACCTACTATTGCTCCACCAAGTAAGGTTTAAATTTTAAAATCAAGAAAAATATCATCTCTGACTCCTTGAAAAATATTGACGATTTTAAAACATGTACATAAAAGACGAGAAACTGATGGTATACAAATAATTCAAAGGCCTTCAAGATGATTTTCGCATTTCTCCACATTTTATCCACAACAAAAGGCAATATGAGCATAAAAGGAATCTATGAATTTGAATTTAAGGGAAATTGATTTAACGAAATGTGCAAAAACACATTAATCCTCAGGATAGGAATAACCTTGCATTGTGTTTGTTTAATATTTTGGGGGCTGTAAATAGAGGTACTTTGTCTTTATGTAATTCAGGTCGATTTTTAGTCTTGTCTGAATTAAATTTCACTAAAGTTGCACAGGAAATATTTTTAAAAGTTTTTTAATTGAAAACACATCTCGTAATATATTTCCCCCTACCCTTTCGTATGCGTATATTCTATGTATTTAATTATTAGTGTCAAAATAAAAACTGGATCAATGAACAATGATCTAGACATTGTGTCATGCGCTAGAAAAATAAATACAGCTACATTCTGACTGAAAATGTTCAGATTTTACATTTCATTCAATCACAGCGGAATGTGACATATATGTGGAATTTTGCTAGTTTCCTCAGGAAAAGTCAACCTTTTAATGAATTTCTAATGTTTCAATTTATATCCACATTTTTAGGCTGCAAGCTGGATATCGTGTTTATCATTGAAAACTACAAGATGCACTATACAAAAAGGTTTATTACGGAGCTGTTGGAGGAGGTACCAGTTTCATCTGACGGTATAAGGGTAGGTCTCGTCACATACGATTCCACTGCATCAAAACAATTTGGACTCACTTCTTATTCGACATCCGAGACCGCGATAGCTGGAGTAGAAGGGGTGACAGAAATAACGAGATCGGATCATCTTGTATACGAAGGATTAATTAAGGCCCGGGACGACGTGTTCACTGCCGCTGGGGGTGATCGAGAAGACGCAAATAACTACTATTTCTTCATAGTTGGACCATTTGACAGTAATACAGCCCCTATTGCAAGAGATATACGGAGTAGTGGAAACAATTATATATATGCTGTCCGTAAGTATATATATTTATACCTAATTTTAAAAATGCATGAAATATTTATAGGCATTGTTTGTTACATACCGGTAGTGATATTGTCTAAAACCATTTTACAGACGTTGATGGAACCTATCAAACTGAATATCAAGAGTGTGTTGATTCGTGTGGAAACTATACACGGTACACCGACGTTGCTGAATATGACGATCTACTCACCATTAGACAGCAAATTGTTGCGAATATCACTTCATGTGAAGAAATCAAAGATATAACACAAGGTATTCATTTTGCTTGATTTATACATTCCTATACCAAAGGTTAATTAAGTTTTGCACATTGCTGAATATCTCCTTTTCTCAATCCCAAGCAGTATTAATTATCTTTGTGAAATAAACATGAAGAAAAGTTGCTTTATTTCATTTTTTTCCGAGGAGTAGATTTGATTGTAAAAAACCCTATATCAAATATTTTGAATATCTTTTAACTTTAATTTCATTTATTGAGCCACTAGCTTTGATAACTCACACTGGGTTTTAAATGACTGTCACACCATGATAAGCCTATATTCGATCTTGACACCTAGACTTACAATAAACTTAAACGGTGGATTCCTTGTTTTGAGGTGGTGTGCAGTAATTTTTTTAAAGTGAAATAGTGCAATAAAAAAAAACATATTTTGAAAATACAGTAATACCCATTAATTCAGGATAAATCCTAAAAAATACAAATTAAACAAAGAATAAACAAAATGAAATTATTTGACGTTTTAAGTTACAAAACATGTCTAAGAAAATACATGTATGTGGATTAAGAGTGACAAAACTTTGATAGACAATATCAATAAAATTTAGATATTCACTGAAATTAGCAGTTACTTTGAATAATGAAAATGGTATACAAAAGACATTTCTTGATCTGAAACAGATTTTTATTACGCGTTGTTGACTGCCAAGACGCAGGATTTTCCTTGTCATTTCATAATATGTAAACTTTTGAATTAAGATATGTACAATTCTATTTTTAGGTCAAGTTATATCTACTATAATTTTCTTCTTAATAACCATGCTGAAACCCTTTTTTCAGACTGTAAAATCGACATCGTTTTCATTGTTGATGATACAGACACTATCAGCCCAGAAAAATTCCAGGAAATGAAAACTTTTCTACTGAGTCTTGTCTCCAAAATGGTTATTGGTGATGATGCAATAAGACTTGGGGTCGTAACCTATGCTGACGATGGAGACATCGTTTTTCCACTTAATCAGTACACCACTTCAGCTGGATTAAAATCTGGGATTAGCAATCTGGTCCAAGGGAACAGTGCCTATAATAGAACTCGCCGTCATGTGGAAAAGGCCCTCTTATATACAATGTTCAACTTCTTCACCACAGCGAACGGAGATCGTGCTGACGCCAAAAATTTTTATGTTGTGCTTACATACGGTGGTTCCTATGGAATGCAGGCTGCACAATATGGTGGAGCATTGCAATACAATTCAATGGTCGAAATCTTCATTCTTGGTAATTCTTTTACTTACACCTCTCATGGTTACCTATAAAATGCTCCTGTATAAGGGACTAAATTCCAGAGATATTAATGTTAATATATGATTGTTAGTATTATGAGTCACAAAGGTTATTCTTTTATTCCTTCAATCCTAAATCGTAGTTTATCGTAAGGATAAGGATATGCAAGTAAACATTAAATTATCTTTACATGTGCACTAATGTGTTGTTCGTTCTCAAGGTTTTTTATTACTTTTGTTTAGCTTACCTGAGCCGAAAGCTCAAATGAGCTTTTTTGATCACATTTTGTCCAGCGACCGTCTGTCTGTTAACTTGTCACATTTTTGGCTTCTTCTCCGGAACCACTGGGCGAAATTCAATCAAACTTGCCTCAAAACATACATGGGTAATGGGCGAAGTGAAAGGCATAGCCATTTTGTAAGGGGGGATAATTAAGAAATGAAAATTTGGTGGCATGTTTTAAAAATGTTCTTCTAACAAACTACTAAATCAGGAAAGATGTAGTTTAATTTATGGTTCTTCAAATCATGATCTCAGGGGGTAGGGCGGGCTACAATGGACAAGCAAAAACGAAAATCTTGAAAAAATCCCCTAGTCAGCAGCAACAAAGCCATGATTGGTCTTATCTATCTAGTAGCATCCTCAGGTAGTGTAGATTTTAGGTTTTTTTTTCAAATCATGACCACCGTGGATAGATAAAGACCACAATGGACGATGAAAGTGAAACAGGAATATGTTGGGAAAATCTTGAAAAACGTTGAACAATGTCATGTTTGATCATATTTTTATGGAACTACATGTAACCTCAGATAGTGACGATTCATAGTTTTTTTTTTAACGAGGCTGGGGGGTGGCAGCCATTTTCAGACTATTTCTATCTCCTTTAAAAGGAGAGCTCCATATAAAGATATAGAAAATGATCAAAATTTAAAACTAAAATTTATGATTTTTTTCTTTGTCAAATGAATGTTGACAGCTTAAGATACCATATCTAAAAAAATAAGTTAAATCTGGTGGTTACTTTGTGGTTAAATTGTTGACCCCCCAGCCTCCTTAAATCATAAACCTATGAGTATCGTTTGAAAAAAACAAAAGTACAAACTTATAAGAAAAAAAATCACAGTAAATCAAAGAAATATGTAACCATTTTTAGTGAAGTTTCAACTATCTAGCATTCAAATCATACCGCAACCCTCTCCTCCTTTTTTAGGAGTAGGTCGGGACAATAAAGGTTTTCCAATGCTGGTTTGATTTTTGCGTTTTTTTTCTAGCCACAGTGCTCAGGTGATCGATCTGGCCCATGGGCCACCTGTAATTAATCAAGTGAAACATAGGACCATTCAAGGGATTTTGTAAGTATAATAACTTCTGCATACTTTGCATCGCTATTTTTACGACGTATACTACATTTTCAGCTGCTGACATTCCCTCCAGCTTTGATGCGGATTTTCAGGGTGCAGTGTTGGAGGGAAGATACATGAAATCCAGTAACTTCATAGACCTCCAGTGTGACAATGAGGTTGTCATGTCCAACATAACCCAGTGTCCGACAGAAAATGCTACTGAAATAGAAATACCAAGTAAGTTGATATACACTACGACAAATTTACATGGAAACCCTCAACCTATTCAACATACTTATAATGAAAAAATGTTTAACTTTTAACAACTTAAGACAGAACTATTTAATATGAAATATTTACATGTTTTAGATTGCAAACTGGATATATTATTCATGCTGGAAGCATCAAGTTCTTCTGCTGGCTCCAATTTTGTTTACCTAAAAAGCTTTTTCGCTAACATAGCCCGTCAACTTAATGTAGCATCAGACTCTATTCGTATTGGTGCCATGACATACGACTATAAAGGATACAAGCAGTTTGACCTTGATACATACACAACCGCTGATGAAGTAAGTAATGCAATTATGAGGATACAAGAAGGTGTAGACCCAATTAACCTCGTAGACAGAGCACTGGCCTATGCACGGACTGTTTACTTCACGGAGGACAATGGCGATCGCGCTGACGCAGCAAATTATTACGTTTTCTCGGTGGACGGAATTAGAGCTGGTGCATCCCTACAAGGGGCAGTCATAACAGCAGATTGGCCCAACCAGATATATTCTATCGGTAAAGGAGAATCCCTGCTATCTTTCGTTTTTTTTTTAAATTAATCAAGAGCCATTTTTTGCATAGTGATTACTTAAGCCTTCTTTGAGTGACCAGGAACATACATGTATGTAGAATACTCATCCTGAGTTTAATAAATGCACTTGATACTTATATTCATTTCTTCTTTTAGACATTAACAGCAGTTTTTCAAAGGAATATAAGAAAACTGCTGATGACATTAACCGTTACTTCTTCGCCTCCTCCTATGAAGATTTACCTTCCATTGAAGCTGCAGTTGTTGAGGCTCTAAGCAAGTGTCCAACTCCACGAGTTATCACTACCACTGGGGTATCTTTGAGAAACAAAGGAGTCGGTAAGCACAACTAAATTAAATTCATTACAATTAACACCATCTTTCTTAGATATATGATGTTTATTTTCTAGAAAAGGCAATGTTGAAGGTAATATTTGAATAAGTAATATTCTCTTTAATCAACACCGGAGTTGATTGCATATTGTGTGATTCGAAAAGTAAATTTATTTTTTTTGGTGTCAGGGTAGATTATGGGGGTCTCGAGATAATGGAAGGAACCAATGAAATCTTATTTTATGTTATCTTACGTTAAAACTCAATGAAACATCGTAATATTATTAATGAATATATTTCTCAGAAATTTTTAATGCAGGGTTTAAGGTGGAAAAATTACAACTATTTCCTTTTCCTCATTTTCTAGCTGCTCCATGTCTAAACAGCTTAATTTATCTTTACCCCGAGGATCTGACGGCATACACTAGCGGATCTAGAGGTACTTATTGCCAAACATTCCTGTTTGCAATTCTGTATGGAAAAGTTTCTCGTTTTATACTGAGCTACATGTATTGTTGATTTTTTAATTTTATGAATTTTGACGGAACACTTTACATTTTACTCTTAGGAATGATGTACCTGATGACGGATTTTGTATTCAGAATAACATCTTGCTCACGTATTACTTCATGGGAGTTTTCCTATTCGAGGTCTGGATGGATAGATTTTATGGTGTGGAGACCTTCTGGCAATAACTATAAGCTGGTAGCTTTCAACACACTTTATGTTGAAGGTATTAATTTCATCAAGTTCTGAAAAATAAAAGAAAACGGTTTTTTGCTTGTAAATCAAATTATATTTTTATGTTGAACCGAGCAATATTTAGGATTTTCAATAAATGATATTTGTTTCACTAGAAATGAAAAAAAAATCATACAAATGCTTAAATTTCTCAATTGTTTTAAAGGTGTCAATACCACTACCTACACAGTTGTGGAATATGAAAGGATTGCTGTTCTAGACGGTGACTTAATTGGGTGGTAAGATCCATGCATCCATTTGGATTTTTTCTAATTATCATTTTGATTCATTCGGTTTTACTATGTAACTAGATATTTTTTACTCATAGAGTGAAAAATATGTAGAGTCAAGGTTGCAAATGCTTTTGAAAGTAATTTCATTTTTTATGTAACATTTATTTATGTATGTCGACATTTTCCCATATATTTTTATGCTACAGAAAGGACAAGATTGCAAAGAGATCAAATACTTTTGCCTCTTTCTTAACACTTATATTTCAACTTCAAATGGAGTTGAGTTCTGTTATCTTGAATTCTTGGATATCTCGGTTAAATCTAATACGAGCTAACTAGGCTTGACTGCATTATTTTTTTCACGATGATGAGGCTTAACTGTATTATACAAACCTTTTTTGATGTTTTACTAAATTTACTAATAAATGTGTATTTGTAGGCGCTCTCTGGCAGACAATGATGATGGCAATATAATCACAAACGGAAATTGTATAGGACCTTGTGCTGAGGGGTTAAAAGCGTACTCTGCCAAAAATTTAATCAGAGGGGACTTGTTCGATTGGAAAACCCAGGGAACTGTAGTCAATACAACTGCTTATGCTATTAAAGCTTGCCTTGAGGAAAGTAAGATCATATGCAGTTTCAAAATGATAAAAATCTGTTCATCATCTCTTCTAGGGGCAAAGAACTGAGCGTTAAATGAAATTACGAATATTTTTTGTATGTTATGTAAGTTTAAATTTTTAAATATTAATATGCAACGCTTTTAAAATTTATATTGAGGATTATAATGGTTATTTTTCAAAATGAAATTTTAAAAATCTGAAGGAAAAATTCGAAAAATGCACGTGAATTAGAGTATTAGTAGGATTCAAACTGTCTATGATATATATCAAAGTAGGTGCACAAGATCTCAAGTTTATACAGATCAAAAGTTTATAATGAAATCAAAATTCTTTTTCTCGTTAGAAAAGTATACAAGAAGATAAAGCTAATCACTTAATAGCCTAATAAAGTTAAAGCCCTTTTAATTTGAAAAATAAGAATTCATTAATATTTACCTTTACTATTATCATTTATATTATTTTATTATGAATTTTCCTTATTCTCATTTTTTAAGAAAGTAAAGAGTACAATTAATTCATTAATCCGATTTTGGTAAGGATCTAATGTAGTGATTATTCCACGTGGATAAGACGTTTTCATTAATTTAGAAATACATTTATTAGTTTTGGTTAAAAAAAATGAAATACAAAGATTTAAAAATTTTTAAAAATGAGTTCGAAATTTGAAACATTTCAAGTTTTCAGAACTACGTTTTGAGAGTTAAACGTTGTGTTTATTTCAAAATGTAAAAATTTTCAGATACACCAATGTCTTTTAACAACCAAAATCAATCGGCTGAGATCCCCGACCATTTAGCAGTTGGTGACTTTGTGATGATGTTAGAGGTTGAAGGGGCAGACTACGCTGAGGATGTTACCTTCACCGTAATGGAGCACCCCAATCCTGCATTTAATTACTCCCCTCAATACTTTGTCGTGGACGGAATAGGTATGTGTTAGGCATGCGTTTAAAGCATAAGTAGTATATTCAAAAACATATCTGTCAGACAATTGGTAGTGTCCAAATAAGATTGAAGTATTTGCAAGATGTCACTTAACCAATTAAAGGAAATGACATTTGTAAAGAAATTCGGTATATATATTGTATTTGTTAAGGACAAGTAAAGATCGCAAAAAAGATGCAGAGAGCTACAGTTCTAAAGGACTACCTAGTGCGTGTAGCAGCAAGGGATGCGTGTAATACCAGTGCCACAGTGACAGTTTCCATCGAATCACAAAATATGGTAATTTTTGTTTCTACCTTATAAAATTCAATACGTGTCAGACTATTGCATGAAACCTTTACTATTTCGAAAAATGCAAGTTAACTTCTCTTTTTGCACGATTCTCAATAAAGTCTAAAAGTATCACTAAGACCCATACTCTGGGGATAAGTTACTTTTTCGTTACAACTGTAATATTTCGTTCTCTTTATGAGGAGGTTGAATAGGAGATACATTGAGTCATTGTTTGGCTGACTTGTTCCATAAACATTGATAGGCTTTTAGTTTTATACTGAATTAGATTAGGCATTTTCAGTTTTAAATTAAATGGAGGTTGTAGTTATTTACGATATGAAAAATTATATAATAAGTATTTGAAAAACGAACAAAATAGAACTGTCGACTTGAGTTAAAAACGTTATGTTTCATCCTGATAAACGATGCCAATTTCGTGCCTTTTCCTTCCGTAAAGCAATATTCTCTAAGCATCGACATTTCTAGAAAGCGATCATTATTCTCACTTAACGATCGACAAACTTCCTTGTAGAAGATATTCAGAAAAATTGTATTTGCAGAGTAGGGTCTTATTGCCGAGTTAAAATTTGCTTAATATGTCTTTGTATTTTCTCTTTACGAGATTGAAATCTACTATAACCGTTTTGGCTGATTTGCAAATGGGAAGAATATACGACGTGTCTTGATGTTACTACATGCATGTTTATCACCATAACATATTTTTAACGTAAAATATTCTTTAAATATTTCTTGTCAGATAGGAAATCTTCTTTAATTACTTTTCATATGTGTTGTTACAGCCTCCAGAAATGTTAGATCTTCCCAACTCCATGGCTGTTGTTGAGCAGACTGGCGGAGATCAAGTTTTATACTCCACGATTGTTGAGGATCCCTCTGGAGACGAGGTTTGCTGTTTGCTAGAAAGTGTTTCTCCTCCTTCGCTGAACTTCAATGTTACAGGGAACTCGACGGCAGGCGCTTTCCGCGGCGTCTTCTCCATTCTAACCAGCGCAAATCCCGCCTTTTCTTACAAGGACATAAACTCTTATATGGTGAAACTCTGCTGTGATGACAGTGCTGATAAAACTACAGGAATATTGCTTGTTAATGTCAAAAAGCCGGTCAAGGGCTCCGGTTATACACCTCCAGGTATGCATGACGTTAAATATAATTGAAAAGTTGTGAAAAGTTAATCTGATTCAGTACATGTACTTGCCCAATGTTCTTTGATCAAAAGATTATCTTATTATATTGCTCATTGCGTACGTTTTTATTTTCAGATTGGTTTATATTGTCCGTGGGAATATCCTGTATTCCAGTTTTTATTATGGGATTTATGGCTTGCCTTGTGCTCATTCACTCAATGTTTGTAATAGGATAAAAGCCATTCCTGATCGTTGTATAATTTATCATTTATTGCTTCCTTAAACATTTGTTACAGCATCAGAAATGTTAGAACTGTTATCTCGCGCTTTATTAATAACAATTTCATGTATATAAATATTTTTACTTGATTTATCTGTCTTTCTTGTAAGACCATCAATATTGTTTTCCTTCATCAATTCAAAATTTTTTTTAAATTTAAAACATGATTTTCTGTGGTTCATTCTTCATTATGTGCATTTTATCATCATTCCAAAAGACCAAGTTAGCTTCTGAAATATTTTATACTTTGTTTAACTGCTGATTTTCAATATTTTTGTTAACGCTTAAAACTATTAAACAGTTTAAAGAGTATAAAAATATCATTATTAAGCGTTTTTGCAAATTATCACGCAAGCCAATCGATTGATCACATTATGAAATCGAAAAATAAGACAGTTATTCCTTAAATAAAGCGATCATAACAACATCAAGACATGAAATTACTAAGTAAAAATCCTTAGGTAATGTAACTTACTACTTTAATATGTTGCATGTTGTCTGATTATTGAATAACGCGATTTTAACCCAACTCCATCAAATCGGGAAAAGTTGTTCTGTTTATCGCTCGAGTTTCCGAGTTCATATCATTCCATTGAGCACGTGGTTGGCATGTGTATATATCTTCTGCGGATAGATGCGTTTATTACCATGATTATATTTAATTTTCCATGGAACATGTCTTGATAATTTGTTGATTCCTTTAAAACTTAAGAAAAAGATCAAACAATGTCCTATACATAAGTGTTTACGGCGGATCTCTTTGTTAAACAATATGCGGTGCATGAAAAACACATTGTAATTACATGTATTACATTCGAAAAGTTGGTAAATATGTCAATTTTTTCAGCAGATAGATAGAGAAAGTGAGTTTTAGGATTTCCTTCAGGTACCTTACAAAAAATTGGAGATTATTTGCGATGATCCACACATTGTATGGAGTAATGTTTTGGACATAAACACACGCTATGTCTCATTATGTTGACAAAGTTGTAAGCTCTCACCCACATACGAAGTTTGATAAAAAATATATTGAGTTGTTTCTTTGAAATTAAAAGAGAGCACAATGTTTGCAAAGAAAGGTCCTTGCCTATGCTATATCTATCTTCACAAAAAGAAAAACGTGGAAGGCTACCCTCCCCACGAAATCCTTTGTTTGTTTTTCAAAATACCCCGATAGTGCCAAAGATTCAGAAATTTTGCATCACTAAGTATGTGATGGAACATGTACTAGCCTTATATTGTTAAGACCACTTTTTAAAATAAATGTTTGGTTGCCCTCTCTTCCGACCTATTGACTAGAAATGGCCCGACTCATTTTTTTTTTACATTACACGATATTTTTTTTCATTTTATTCCGACAACAAATATGTTTAAATTTTAAGGAAAAATGTTCTCACCTATAAGTTGAGAGGACCACCAAACATCATTTTAAAGATGGTCTAAAATATTTAAATATGTTGATTTTTTTCCTTTACTCTGAAAATTTGTGATTTTGAAAACAGGTGCAAGTTGAAAAAGAAAACTTTTTTATTCAGCAAATCTCCTAACCCATTCTGAATGATTTCATTCCTTTTGAAATGGTGCTCCGATGTGATAAAAAGTAAAAACAATGTCATTCATATCGATTTTATGTCTCTAATTGTCTTTGTGTTTCATTGGTGATAATAAAAATTTTGATAGTAAGTTATCCTTGTCAGACTTACAATTTCTTAATTTTTAACTCTGATGTTTCTCATTTTTCCTTGCCTGGAATCAAAGAGTTGAAGATTTTTTTTATATCAACACGTACACTATTTAACAACTGTTCGATAATAATGCTAATTACTCAAAATAGACCACGTGCTGCTATCCATGAAGAACTTTCATGGTTCTTTACATTCATTTTGAAAACAACAGTATCTTGTTTTGAACTTGAAATTACCATTTAAAAGTGCAAAATTTAGACATTTTCTCTACAAATGGTTGTAGAGAGAACATTAATGCACACTTTGTATATTTCTTTGGATTTTTAAGGATCTTCTGAATTCTGTAGCTGCGCAATTCTAAAGAGCACATCAAAAGCATTTTTCTGCAAAAGTATAGATTATATACAAACCATGCATTCAAATATGCATATTTATTGTATTTATATCATAAGGACAAGAAATATGATCAGAATATGTATTTTAGCCATTTGAAGAAATATTTACATTTTGTTCTTATTGCACTAAAGATGGTTGGACATCCCCCTTAAGCGATGTTTCTAATGAAGAGAGAGACGCGTTTGATGAGAATTGGAATGAAGCAAATGAAGACTTTGACAATGATTGTGAAAATATGCTTGATGATCTGGCCGAATGCTTTGACTCAGAGGATAATTGTGCCAAAGACATTCACGTAAAACTCGCCAAAGTAACAAATGACGGCGTTCGAGCCTTAGTGGATTCTGACAAAAAAACGGAAGTGAATGACAAATATAACCGACCTAAAATATGCAAAATCCGGTCACTCCAAAATTCATTGGGGAAATCTGAACTCATTTGAGCGTATTCCTGGTGAAAAAACCTTCCATTGAATACCAACAACTTTAAGCGTGATCTTTGAGTTTGACCTACTTTAAAAATAAAATATTGGCCATAACTTTTAAACGGTTGAGGCTAGGGCTTTCATATAATTTACATATGTAGTCCGTGACAAGACCTTTCTTTAAAAACCAACAACCTTGACCCTCTCGAGTTTGACCTACCTTTCAACTTTAGAACGGGTGAGGCAGAGGTTTTCATTTTTCACAATTGTATTCCTTGTGAGAAGGCCTTACATTTGGTACCAACATATTTGATTTGCATTTGAGAAATTCCTTCGCTATGTTGCTATACGGGGGCATCATTGCTTCACAGACACATCTTGTTTGATATTCTTATCTTTGAAGGATAAATGGCTTTATAGTTATACTTGTTAAGCAATAACAAAAGTTGTACAAATTTTAATAGCATTTTATTGTCTGAGAATCCTTGTTGCTTTTATTTATTTTTTTTATATCACGCGCAAAAAGGATTTATAAAAATGAAAAATAAAAACAAAAGGATTCCACTGGTAAAAAATTAATTAAAAAGTGATTTAATACGAAAAGGAATACCTTTATAACAGATTATAAACAAGTTTAGACAAAAAGAAAATGTAACACAAAAATATATCTCTATGGTCCATAGTATAAGAAAGTTTTAAAAATTAAATAGAATGTAGCTAGATTTTGACAATTTCAGGGACTTTTGAAAATTTCATCTAGTCAGAAACCTGAGAAAAATATCCCCTTTAATGTTACAAAAAGAAACGCATGTGTTGTTTTTTCATGAACAAACTTGGCGTTCGGGATAGTGGTTAAAAATAGATAAAACTTTTACAATTAATTAAACTATAATTATTGATAAATTATTGAATATCAAAGATATTCATCTTTTTTTAAACTTTCGAAGTCTGAAGAAGTTGTCATTAGCATGAAATGAAAACAGTTCCTACTGTTTGAAAGATATACTTGTACAATAATTGGCTAGTTAAACAAGACTGTTAAATGAATGATTGATATATGTTCCTCTTATTGATTTTGATATATAAGCCTAACCAAATCAATTAGATCTTTATGTTAGTGTTACAAAGTTTTTTTAAAAAAAAACAGTGTTAATTATCGCCAAAACTCGACAAAGCATTTCAGCATTTAAATTTGTTTTAATTCACGTATCTATCACTTCAGCTGATCAAGGGTCAACGAGGAACAATTCATTGTCTCAGATCAGGGTTACCTGTGTTGATTATAATAGCATTATTCTAATTTGTCAAAACTCCTTGTATCCTTTAATGTTGTGCAATTGTTCAGGTATCAGTGTCAAATATGATTTTGTGGGTCAAGTGGGAAAAATTAACTTTGAAGTCATGTACGTGATTTAGAAATATGGGGATTGTTTACTCTTCTTTTTGGATCTCTGTAATTTTGATTTTAATTCAAAAAATCAGTGAGTAATATTTTTTTATTCAATTGATTCAAATTCTAGAATTCGATTATTGAAAGAAAGTTTAAAATCCTTTCATTTTCTTATTATTTTAATCTTGATCAACTAAATGAGGTAAAGCATACAGAATTTTATACAGTTACTTAACAATTATTATTCTCAAATTTACATCAATAAAATCCACTTTTTATATAACCAAACCTTTGATAAAAAAAAACTACATTTTCCTTTGAAAAATGATTTAAAATTATCTAAAATAATTTAAGTGATTTTATTTATGATAAATTCATGGAACATATAAAGAAGAAGGTACAGTTTGAGAATCCATACTATTAACAGAAACGTTTGGAAATTAGTCGGAGAAGGGGGCATAATATGCATACGAAATTTGGCAGTTTTCCTTATTCCTGAAAGAAACATATAACATATGCTGTAACTTTCAGTAATTTATCTCCATAGGTATACTTGTATCTCATAGTTTCGTACAATATGCATAAAATTAGAACTTACTGAAGCGAGTCAATCGAAGTTACAAGTTTGATAAAGGTGGCAGAGGATAATTTCGGATTAAGTACAGGTCAAAAGTAGAAATAAATAGAAAAACCTCATGTTTGAATGTATAACAGGTAATTTTATCGCTAGAATATTTATGTGTGCATTGAGGGAATTAGTGGCCTTGTATATTTTATTGATATATGATACTTTAGTGTCACTACTACCGTTTCTGATATATGGACTAGAAACTAGCACGAAACTAAGATAAAAAATTAAATCTCTCTTCCGGTATTTCACCGGAAAAGCATGGTGGGTTCAGAGGATGAATTGCAGCTTGAAAAGGAGGTGGTTGAGCGATTAGCTCTTGCTTTTCAGTGGTATGTACAAGTGTTGATCTTGCATTTTGTGTGGTAGCAAAGGACATTAGCAGGGACTTGAAAACAGTTTCGGATTTTGCGAAATAGTGAAAAATAGGCATGGAATTTTGAGATTGTCCCTGTGTTATCATTTGGGCCCATTGTGTAAGTTTTACATGTTTTATTCCCAATTAAAGCTTCAAATTCTTCAAGGGACTAGACCATACTATTGTTACATGTGTATTGTTACATGTAGAGGGAATGAAAAATTTTCCAGTACACATTTTACAAGCAGCTTAATATTCAGGAAAATGTAAACCAAACGTCAGCCAAAAAAACTATCGTCTGCCACCTAACACCTTTTCAATGTCACATAAAAATATGAAAGCTGAAAATTGATGGTGCAGGTGTTCTCTTGAAATCTTGCCTACAAGCCGTAACGGACACAGTAACACACACACCCATATGCACAGAAGCTCCGTAGCTAGTTCCCCGAGGGGATAAAAAGGAAAATCTTTGTACTTTTTGAAGAAAAAATAATGTAAAAATAGATTCAACATGTGCTTTCTATAAATTTAATTTAGAAGAGGTACAAAGTATTGCCAGACTTCATTAAATCTTACTTTAAGTGTTTCAATTATTGATTATTTTAAACATACAAGATATATAAAAATTTAAGATTAAAACTTCGTTGCATATATCCTTAAAGTATCTAAAATCTACACGGAGTAGAGATAATAACTAGGGATGTCAACGAATATTCGAATATTCATTCGATGAGTTGATATTCGAATATAAATTTATGTTTCGAATATTCGGGTTTTAGATAAACAAGCATTTAAGAGAGGGGAAAATCTGGCAAGTTTTATCAAAAATTTAATCAAGTTCGTACTGTTAACCAGCAATAAGATTTGACATTAAACAAATTTAAAGACATCTAAAAAGATTATCTTAAAAGTGTAAAGAGTGTATCTATAAAAATAAATTATTAATTATATCTTTTATTTAATGGTATAACAGTGCCCATTACTTACAATCAGTTTCTATTGTTGAAGGACACTATTTTTAACAGTAAACACATGGACCCCTTGTTTATGTATGCATGAAGGATATGGAAATAACGAACAGTATTCAGTCTAAAAGTCCATAAAACAATACAAATAAGAGCAGAGCAAACACAGACCCCCGAAACATCAGAGATGGGACTAGGTGCCATGGAGGAGTGAGCATCCCCTGCCGACCGGTGTCGCATAATATTTGGTCCGCCTCGTTCAAAGGTCCGGCCGGACCTAATACGATAACATATTAGGTCCGCCTTTTATAAGAAAAGGTCCGGCCCGTATAAGAAAAGGTCCCCCTTCGTCTTAAGGTCCGGGTGGTGCAAAATGTTTTAATCTTGACTTTAATATATGAAATTAAGGCTCGTTTGTTTATACCTATTGATGAAAGAAGGATTTCTCTTTTTTGTGTTTTATTTTTTGTACAACATATACAGTGTATGTATCTCTAGACAAAAATCTACTCGTTTAGTGTGCTTTATGCAGTGCCGTTTAGGACCATGATTTCTTTAAAAATAATGCCACAATTACTGTGCAAGTGTTTGTTTTTCTATAGAATTTGCTTTGTGTAAATTAGTGTGAAATCTGTCCGTGTGAATAGCTAATAAAACAATGGGGCTGTGACGTATTTGTTTACCTGACAGGTACCCAGAGGTAGAACACGCGGCAGATGGCGCTGTCATTGAATGGTCGGTGAACCTAATGGTTATGTGTTATCTAAAATATACATATCAATAGATCTGATTTTTTAATAAAAAATTATGCTAAGGAACAAAATATTCAGGCGTACACTTCAGAACTGCGACATTTATAATAATTATAATCATACATGTATAGTCTTTATTTGAATATTTAAAGTTAAATATGACGTATCTGAGCTAAAAATTAAAAATACTAAATCAAGCGTAGATTTACATGAGATTTGATATTTATGTTCAAATTGAAATTTTCACCGATATTGAACTTAAATATCCTCCCTTTTTTATTAGTTTAATTCAAACTACATGTAATTGAATTAAATCTGTGTCTGATTTAAATTCCGAGTCGATAAGAATCGGCCATTGCTTTAAATCTCTTATATCTATGAAACGCGATTGATTTTAATTGTTTGATTTTCATTAAGTGTTTATTTTCGTAGCTTGAAAACTATAGAAATAGACAGGGCGGACCGCCCTCTGTATTTCAGATATTTATATGTTATAAAGGGAAAATTTTGGACAGGGTTTTTTTTTCGTAGCTTAAAAACTAGAGAAAGGGACAGGGCAGACCTTAAAACGCAGTTATATCAGAAAAGGTCCGGCCTCCGAATTTCAGATATTTATATGTGTTAAAGGAAAAATTTTGGACAGTGTTTATTTTCGTAGCTTAAAACCTAGAAAAAGGGACAGAGCGGAAATTAAATCACAGTTATATCAGAAAAGGTCCGCCCTCAGTAGATTAAAAACTTTAGAAATGGACAGGGCCGACCTTAAAGCGCAGTTATCAGAAAAGGTCCGCCTTCTGTATTTCAGATATTTATATGTTATAAAGGGAAATTTTGGACAGGTTTATTTTCGTAGCTTGAAAACTTTAGAAATAGATCTAGACAGGGCGGACCTTAAAACGCAGTTATCAGAAAAGGTCCGCCCTCCGTATTTCAGATATTTATATGTTTTAAAAGAAAAAATTTCGACAGTGTTTATTTTCGTAGCTTGAAAACTTTAGAAAGGGACAAGGCGGACCCTAAAGGGCAGTTATCAGTATAGGTCTTCCTCTGTATTTCAGATATTTTTATGTTAATATAAAAGGGAAATTTTTGACAGGGTTTATTTTCGGATCAACTCCTCACTTCGATTCTCTAACCACTGCGCCACGCGATCGAGCTAAAATTTTAAGAATATGTTTGATACATGATTATTTATATTCGCTGCTAAAATTGCCATAAAATACTATATATTGTAGATTTTATCGGCGATTATTGATTTTCAAGTTGGTAAAATGGGTAGGCAGTTTCCCAAGTTCATAATTTACGTTTACGTTTTCAGACATATGCTGCATTAAGTCCATAAAGTTATGAATAATTCTGGTGTTTAAAAATATGTATTAACTATAAATTTATATTTCTTCATTGGTTATTGCGATATTTACGTGAAATTACATGTTTTAAGAAAAACCGGGTCATTAAAACCGGTGTCGTATAGTGAGACTTCCCCCATAGTGAGGCTTCCCCCGGAAGGCTCACTATATAGTGAGTCTTCCCCCCGGAAGGCTGGCTATATAGTGAGCCTCCCCCCGGAAGAATGGTTATATAGTGAGATTTCCCCCACGGAAGTTTCACTATATAACCGTTCTTCCGGGGGGAAAGCTCACTTTATAGCCAGTCTTCCCCCATTCATAGCGAGACTTCCCCCTCTTATTATAGTTTCCGGAACATTGTTTTATTATTTAAAAAAATTCTAACAGTGTTAATTTATGACGAAATTATCTTCCATATATATACATGTATTTATATATTTATTTTATATGCATGAACAGTTTGAATATCGATTTAACTGTTTGATATCCATTATAACATATGCGTGTACATTGAGATGATATGTATACCCTTTCCTTTACATGTATTGATAACGAATAATTTTATTAGTTCACGAGTCGCTTATATGAAATGTTCTGATTGTTTTCAGCATTTGAATGAAAAAAATTGATAGCATAGTTTTGTTTGTTTGTTTTTCTGTTTGTGTAAAAATTAGCTATTTACACATTAGATATGGTTCAACCGATTTAATAAAAAATGTAGCGAAAAGAAGAAAAATTTATAGTACTTTAAGACTAAGCGAGGAATAAAATAATTGTGCTCGAATGTGAAAAATAAAACAATCCATGCATCCGGTGCCTTTGCTGAAATATGCATGACAGTCATAATTTGATTTAAAGTGTATTAGAACTCAAATCCATCTTATTTGATTTTATAGTGATGTAATTTCATTAATATCACGCAAATTTTATTTCAAAATGAAATACAAATCCTATAAAAGTTAAAAGGTCCCTAAAGCATACAATAAATATTTAATTATGTCAATGTATATAAAATCCAAACCGAAAACCGAAGGGGGAAGACTCACTATGGTCATTATGGGGGGAAGTCTCACTATATTGCCATATTTCCCCCCAGGGAGAAGACTTACTATATAGCCAGACTTCCGGGGGGAAGTCTCACTATGGCGGAAGTCTCACTATATGACACCGGATCCGATCACCCGGAAAAAACCTGAAAATTCCGGAATAATTGTGCAGGTTTACTCTATTTTACTTGAGATTAGTTGTCAATCTGACAAACGTCAGGCTCTTTTGAGAATACCTCCATATGGTTAGAGTTGAACAATGTGACAAAAGTGATAGCTAACATCCTCCAATACAAACAATTTGTCTTCATTATTTCGGAATTTTCGGGTTTGCCCCGGGTGATCGGATCCGGTTTTAATGCCCCGGCTTTTCTGAAAATGCGCAGGTTCTGCATACTTATGACTTTTATAATGTAAAACTAATTATATTTCGTTTATATAGAGTGTAAAATATTGGAAAAATCCACAATTGTAATGGTTTAATGAGTCTTTATTAAAAAATACCGTGAAATGTCGTATTGATTTTGCCTACCCATTTTACCAACCTGGAAATGAACAATCGCCTAGAAAATCAGAAATATTGCGTATATTAAGGCGATATTAACAACGAATACAAAATAATCTTAAAGGAACATTATTTGAAAATTTCAGATTAATTGGTGGAGTCTTAGCGGAGATATTTGAAAAATCTCGATCTGCCCCGGCTTTAATTTGCCCCGGCCCGGGTTTGCCTACCCATTTTACCAACACTTTATGTATTAATTTCTTACTTATTGTTTACTACATTCTCTTGGAGGAAACACTAGCTATTAATACGACTTTATATCATTAATTAATTTTAAAAGAATAGTTTTTCAATTAATATCGAATGAACACATGCATACAATTTGTATAAAAGGCCGAGGGCGGACCTTTTCTTATAGAGCCAGGCGGACCTAATATGTTATCGTATTAGGTCTGGCCGGACCTTTAAACGAGGCGGACCAAATATAATGCGACACTGTTCACACCCGCATGTATATAATTAATACCTGCATGTATATAATTAGAAATAATTATCAGGAAATTAATTAGCAAAAAGTAATTGATTATGATTTTGCACTATTAGTTAATTGTGCTGTTTGCTATAAATTTGCAAGAGTTATCAGTGCAGACTATAGTAAGACGATCTATTAATCTAGAATTAACAAACGAAAGAATCTTCTGAATTTTCTGAAAAGAAAAAATCATTACATTTTGGTTAGACTCTTTATATATTTTGCAAAAATTTACTGAAAGGAAAAAAGAAAACGCATAGTAAACTTCTGAATTAAATCAAAACTATTATTTCCAATATGTTTTCAAGTATTGTTATCAAGCGTTTTAATTCAACTTGAAATAACAATTTACCAAAATCTTGTGTAAATTCGACGTATAATTCCTGAGTTATTGAAATTGATAATTTAACTAAAAAATTCTCATCATCTCCCTTGCTAATCAGTAACAGGCTAACAGTCTTGATTATCCTGTGCATTGAGTTCATCAAAGCATTAATTTATCTTTCTCATAGGACTATCATTCAAGCCTTTCGACAATAGTCTTAATGGTTGAGATCGAGTAGCTGTAACAAATCCCCCTCCCAATGAATCCCACGAATTATCGATTTAGGATAGACTTTACAGAATCCAGCTGATTTGATATACGTGAATTTTTGTCAGAAAGTCTCGACAAACACTTGCTACATTTTCTCAGCGTGAACATGCTAAAACATTACGTATACGACGCATACGTGCGCATGTGAGAGTAAAATCGTCGTAAATTTAACAAGCTCGCGCATCAAATTAAAACAGAGAGTTTTTGTTAGTATTAGGATGAAAGTATGAGTACGATTGTCTGCTGTAAAAATATCGGTTTCAGTGATAATGACAATAACTGAGGTAGCATGATGAAAAGCCCTATCTTGACATAGGCGGTTAGCCCTCCCCCCTTTTTTTGCAAGGATAGACATTATATAGGCATGTTGAAAATTGGGGTTTACCTTTTCTGTAGCTTTAGCCCCCCCCCCCCCCCCCCCCCC
>PRKT01000157.1:939204-1004327 GCA_003671525.1 Saccostrea glomerata | reverse complement strand
CCCCCCCCCCCCCCACTTTAATCTTGCTTCCCATGTTTGATGTGACGTTGTTACGCGCCAACGTCACAGTCATGGTTGGTTGTAAACCTTTTAAGTTACTCTCTGACAACCGAAAAAACTTTTTGACTGAAAAGTCAAAAAGCAAACTGCACAGCAAAATGATGTTGCCTTTTTATTCACTTATGCAATTCAATTACTAGACCCAATCTAGACCTTCCGTCAGCCACACCATGATTGCAAGAAATTTATACTGACTACAAATATCGAAATAATGGCTATAACTCTAATGCATCTCAAAATGTGATCACAAAATTGTCTTCATCAACATGCACGTGTTTTTGGCTTTTCATCACTTCCCCTACGTGACGCCATACATTTTATGGTTGAGTAATTTTGACCAGCGATTTTAGTACACAGTTACCAAAATACACATCTGACTAATTTTCATAGTTTTCGGTCACAGCTTCTATACTTATAAATTAACTCTGAAACGACTGCACAAGAGTTCTTACTTAAGCCTGTAGGGATAAGGTGATGTCCGTAAACTATATTGATTTCAGATTTCACGCGCATAGTAATTATCGTAAATTTAATGAAAAGTCTACTTTCATTCTCGAAATAGCACTAAAGACAGTAAAGTGGTAGCGGATCTAAGTAACTGGCAATTAAAAAAAACTGACAACAAGCAAGCGCTTATTTATTTCATAAAACGTCAGTAATGAATTATTCAATCAAAACTTAATTTAAAGATATATAATAATGCCCTGTTCACACGGAGAGTTTAATTCGAATTAAACGTAAAGTTACTGCGAATTAGCTTCGCTTAGCACGGAGAATTTAATGCGAATTAGTTTAATTCGAATTAATTTACTGCGCATTAAATTACTTCGCATTAGCTCCGTGTGAACGGTAAGCGAAGCTAATTCGAATTAAATTTTGACGCATGCGTAAGGCCAGAATTAAGTCACAGGACACGTGTTGGTGGTTATATATGGGTATTTGTGCTATGTTTGGTTCAAAAATTGAGGGAAAGTATGTTAATCACGAAAATCAATGAATACATGATGTATCAACTCTGCATACATGACGTGACGCCTGACTGTAGAAGAAAAAAATTAAGGTAAGTCACTCCTCAAATTTCTTATATCAAGGATTTTTTGAGAAGTATATTTTGGATAAGTACTCATGTAATTTCTGAGATTGTAGTTGTTTGTAGTTAATATTTGATACTTTTCAATTTAATAATGCATATATACTAAAATATAAGTTATTTAAATACAGTTCGATGTTCACAAATAAATTCTTTGCAAACTCAAATTAAACCAACCAAAATACGAATTTTAATATCATTCAATTTAAATTTTTCATAGTTATCAGAGGCCTTTACATTTTCAGGTGATTTGTTATAAATTTATAATTTTTAATTCTTTAAACTGCTCCCTTAGAAAAGTCCGCCTTTAAATGTCTAAGTCCGAAGTCCACTATTCGCTGTACGCTATTTCGCAAATGTCCATTATATTTTTTCAGCTGTAACCATGGCAATGAATTTATTCTTACTTTACGTAAAATAGTTTGAATAATATTTATCATTGATCAAATCTTGCAAATTAATGCGCATAAATAATTATGTGACCTTTTTGCACTAAAATATAACATATTTTGGGTATTAGAAAAATAAATAGGCAAAAAAATATTTTCTTATATCAAGTTTTGTATGACTTAAGTGCTGATCAGTCATAAGTATCGAGTAGTTTAAAATAATGGAAAAAAAAGTTGGGGTCAGTGATGTTAATTTTGAAATATTGGACAAAATATGTGATTTTCAGGCAAAAAATGGTGTAAATTTTATCTTGACTTCTTTGATATATCTCCAGTTTTTGGCAAAGTTTGTTGAAGGAAGATGTAAAACTTGTTCTAAAAATATAAATTAAGACCTATATCAAATATTCCTATCAATATCATAACGGAAAATATTCTCCGAGTAGAAGTTTGTGAGGCTAAAGTATCAAGACATTAAATTTAATAAATGTGCAGATTTGCAGAAATTTCTGCTAAATATCCTTCCACCACGAAAAATAGTCCCTAATAAATCTTGCATCTTTGAAGATTTTTGAGCAGTTTTTTCTTTGATTGTTAAAAAATATACATTGTTGAATATAATTATTTTATAAAAATTGAATTTCAAAAAATATTTTTGAAGTTAGAGGTTCTGCGTGAACTTTTCTAAAAAGCTGACGAGTGACTTACCTTAATTCGCATTAGTTTACTTCGCAATAGCTGTCGTGTGAACGCAATTTAATTTGCATTAATTTGATTTGCATTAGTTTACTTCGCATTAATTTACTGCGAATTAAACTCGTCGTGTGAACAGGGCATAAAAGAAATAAGCTGTGGCCATTGATCACAAAACAAAATGTGCAAATCCTTTCCGTTTATGTCCGATCTAGCTATTTGTTAAAAGTTCTAGAGAATCAGGTGGCATCGAACCCGATGTCTAAAAGAAAATCGAGGCGATTGTTTATCATGAATGGACATAGAAATAAATGTAAAGAAATTGATAACACAATGAGTTTGTGAATATATCTTTAATAGTAAGTTGTGCTAAGGGACCAGGCAAAATTTATCACAATGATGGGACCGGTACAAACAGGCATGGGACAATGATTTTTTTTCATCGCAGAAAACCATGGGACAAAAACATTTTTAGCACCCATTGTACCCATGGACACAAACATTTTTTCAATGAGTTACACTACTTAGGGCTGTTCAAAGTTAATTCTATGTTTAACGTCACATTCAAAGTTCAAAACCTACGAGGGAGGAAGGAAAAAAATAAACAAACAAATTTTTTAACCAATTGTGAATTTATTCAAATTAACCTATTCAGTACATTCAAAAAGTCTATTATTGAGTAATAAGAGTATTGGATCTGACAGCTAAGTCTAATTTCTCAATCAAGCAGAGTTTTTCCCTTAGTATGTAAATGGTTTGAGTCCTTTTGTAAGCAAACAATATAGACTAAATTTGCAGGAGGGTGGCTTCTAGGCTACTAGGCCTCGTTTGTTCTTTGGATTTATATTGCCACACAGTACCCTGTAGGGAAATGCTTCTTCTTGTGGGAATAGTTGTACAATATCTACAATTAAAATTTATGATGAGAATATTTAATACATTATTATATTGAAATATCTTGAAATCTAATTGTGCTGTATTTTTAATTATAGTACTAGTTTACAAGCATTTAGTTTTGAAAGTGCAGATACTGATATTTGGACCATAGCTGTTAGATTATCTTACCTTGAATTCCATACACATGACAATTGATTCTTCACTTCTTGGAATAGCCCAATCACTTTCCTTACTCTCCTTCATTTGAAAGGCCCTATCTTCTGTAAGCTTCTCTCTGCTCAAATGGAAATGACTAGTATTATCCTTCCCAAAAATTGTAGCTATTTGTACAGCTGTTGTAGGTACATGAAAACTACATTTATGAAAAAAATTATCTTATTGTTCCTTTAAATTTTTACAGATATATTTTAAGATGTTATTCTTAAAATTTAAATGATGCATCTCAATGTATCTTATAAAATCTTGGTTTTTGACACACTTTGTAAAGTTTGGATTCTCTCCAAAATTCGATGAAAATTTCAGGCAACATAATCACTAACTGAGATTCAAAGACTGACAAAAAAGTAACAAAGTGGAATTTGCATTAATTTTTTTCATAAAATCATCTATTTTTTACTTACATTTATGATTCATACTGTTTAATCCTTATTTTTCTTTCAATAAGACACCAACTGCATCAAAGCTCCTTTTTCGGTCACTACGGGAAGCAGAATTAAGTCGCTAAATGTAGTATCAAACCGGTACGGATATACGAAATTCCGAATTGTTTTTTTTTACCCCTTCCATGGCAAAGATTTTTAGCACTTCTAGACAAATTGATATTAAGATTTCAATGCATTTTTAAGGTATTTCTTGTAATTTATGTATATACCAATGTATATATATTCTGAAAGCGGGTATTGCGTTATTTCTGAAAATGATTCTAAAATTTTATTTCAGTTGCCATGGCAAGGAAACACACCATAATCATGCTGAAATTTCCATTTATTAAATAACGAGTTTCATTTTAGTTTTTTGCTTAGTTAAATATATCGAACAATATTTTATTGTTGTGTAGAAAATTATGAACATGTACATTTTTTTTTTTTTACAAACCAATTTTGAGTAATTTGGGGGGGTTGGGGTTGGTTAGAGTTGGAATGTAAACACCAGAATTTAGCATTTTTACATATAATTTGTTACCCCCGCATTGATTTCGATAATGGAAAAATCGCTCAAAGTTTTACTCAAGCTAGCAAAAAAACTGGTACAAGCAACAAAATATTTTCTGTATTTTATTTTACCGTATTTATTTTCTCTTTCCAAAGGAACAAGATTTATTCCGATATTTCCAGTATTAACGAAGTTATGAATGTTTTTTCACACCATACTTGTTTTACAAGTCAGATGCGTAGAAATGCGTATATGCAGTGTAAGGGGTTAAAAGACGGATTTTTCCTAGTGACGCAAGTGACGTTAAACATAGAATTTATTTTAAACAGCCTAACCCAAGAGAGATATTCATTATATTAAAAAATATATTTATTCTTTTTTTCCAAAAAAGGTCGTATCTTTGAAAGTCAAATGAAGGATTCAAATGGCAAAATAAATCTTCAAATTAATGAATAAAATTACAAAGTTAAAAATAAATAAACAAAAAAAATTATCAATATTTGAAATATCTGTAATCTGAAAGACTCTTAGTTTTGTTTCAATTATTTCACTAACACTAAGATGTTACCATGGGACAGTAACTTTTTTTTAGTCTTAAGGCATGGGACGTATATTTTTTTTCAAATAAAATGCCATGGGACACATACTGTTTTAAAATCAGAATTTTGTTTTGTACTGGTCCCATCCTTGTGATAAATTTTGCCTGGTCCCTAATGTTTTATACATAAATGTCGATGAATGGCTATCGTTATTTGTTTAGATCTATAAAATGGTATAATTTGATTTTTAAATAATTTACTTTAACATTTGTTTAATGCTTTAAAAATATGTTACATTTCAGTTGATTTTCTACATACAAATCTTTTATTTTTAAAACCTCTTTATACCTTTAAGGCCTGTATGTACGTTTGGGATGAAAACTAAGCTTTTTTCAATATTTTAAAATGCTGACAAATTTATAGTTAAATGTGCACATCCATTCTCTTATCCGTAATATAAACGGAAACAAATCTGAAGTATAAAAAGCAATAATATAGCTCAAAATATATTAAAGGAAAGTTTCTAACATGTAAAGAGAAAATGCCAATGGGAACCTGTAGTACATGATGTATAACATAGTACAACAGAATAAAGTTGCTTTATAACGTATAAAGAAGAGGCCTTTAATGAAATTGATATTTGTAGAAGTAAAAAAAAATCCCAAAATTTTAGGAAATGTATTTCTTATAATTATCTATTTCTGTTCCTATACTAATTGCGGGACTTTTAAGTATTCTGTAATGCTATATCCCTATGAAATAAACTGTCAATAGAATCTGAAATATAGTTTTTGGAATATTTCTGTTAGCAGTAAAAAAAATTAATTACTGTGGATTTACAAAACTTTACATGAACATTATGAAATTGTACTCTAAAATAATGGCATAAAAGGTATATTGCTTGACAGGATAGTGAAGATATATATTTTATAATGCAAGATGTATTATTTTATCGAATATTTGAATACTCCTATCGAATATCAATTATTGACAATTTGACATCCCTAATAATAACTAACTCATAATCGTTTATTCATCAGCGTAATGTGAATGAATATTTTCAGATATTAATAAACCTTATTCATGTTTTACGGGATGAATTGCCCGTCTACTACTATTTCTGGTTCAACCATGAGCTTTCCTCTTATTGTTGAACCCAGATTCTTTTAAACCTCAAGACACAAACACGAGTTACTTATTTGGTACTTTTATATAGAATCAGCAAGAAATATACTTTTACATGAGCTTGGGAACATCAGCACCGAGTGTCTGATTCCAACTGACTATAATTTTTAACAACAAATCATACTTACTGAACAAAATAAATGGATTAACAAAAAGTATAAAGAAATAATGTATCAAACAATTATTGAGGAATGGTGACATTTTAGCAACATGTATATAATAGAATTAAAGATGAAAGATTAAGTGTTAATAAATATAAACAGAAGTCAATTAAGGGATTAACTGTCCAATCTCTGACTATGCCTCAGGAGGGATTAAGGCTGTGCGGAATTCATATAATTTATCACATTTGCCGAAATTTAAGAAAAGATTTGAAAACAATTTACACAAAGTCCGAAAAGTTAATTTACACGGTAATTTAAAATAAGTCCAAAAACGTTGTATTTTACATCGTAACACATGTATTTACTTTATTTTTTTTTTCGATTTACATGAATAAACATAATAATATTAAAAAAATCTCCCACACCTTACTAAATAGATTTTTCTAGATAAACTTAATAAACTTCTTCCCTGAGAGATGTTGATCTTTTTTTTTTCAGACTGTATTACAATACAGGAGGGAAATTCCTATGGCAGATCTTGCTCAGCAGGGTACTATTTATCCGTTACGTCAGGGAATTATAGATGTTACGGATCTTGGTGCGGTAGTGATAATGACCGCCGGACCAGAATGAATTCTCAGTGTGGTTATCGTATCGGAAGTACCTGTACTATATGGGCCACCAACTCCTGGCTTGGCGGAGATCCGTGCTCAGGGTGCAGTAAAGAACTGGTGTTTTCCACCTCTTGCTATTGTAAGTATTACTTTGTTTCCCATTTATTTTTTTTTCCATATGTCAATATTAAAGGTTCAGATGTCCTTTTTAAAATAGTGCATCGTCTCTGAAATAGATGAATGACTTCACACATTGTAGCCTAATCTGATGAAGGAAAACACAATATATTAAGTTAAATATCTGTACTGAAAGTATTTGAGATGAAATACACAGAGTTTTCTTATAAGATGTGTATTTGCAGTCAATCATCTATTTTCATGGCATTTTTCGTCATAGAATGCATACAATTTTTATTTGAAATTGTCCTCCCACCTTTCTCTTTGTGAAATTTTAATTAAATAAATCAATGTAAGATTACTGCTGGTATTGTTATATATTTTGCATGTACAAAATCCATGCATTTCACTGTACGTAGACATAATCAACATGCGCCTGACGCTGTACACTTTCAGCAATATGGGGGAATTGGGGATCATGGTCGTCATGTCCTGGTGACTGCTCGACTCAGTCAATAGTTAGATACAGAACTTGTGTCAGGCCTGGAGGAGGATGTGGAACGGCTCCCTCACAATCCATGGGCTGTCTAAGATATGGCTGTTACTGTAAGTAAAAAAACATACTGTACTATCTTTAAGTGTTTTTAGCTGCTGATTTTATAAAACCTATCTTTTATTTGAGGCTTTAATGAGTCCTAGTGGATTTTTTTTCAATAGCTCTGAAGAAACACAATTTTAATTAATTTGAGTACTTTAGTTTTACAGTTGTAAAATGCCGATATCAACACATAAATTTTAACTGCTAGTTTATGGTAGACAAGAACTCATTGTTTTAAATTAGTGCGAACCGCGTACAATAGGATTTTATATAATTAAATTTCCAAATAACCGCCCATTTTTAGCTCACCTGAGCCGAAGGCTCAAGTGAGCTTTTCTGATCAAAATTTGTCCGTTGTCTGTCGTTGTCGTCGTTGAAAACTTTTCACATTTTCATCTTCTTCTCAAGAACCACTTGGCTTATTTCAATCAAACTTGCAACAAAGTATCCTTGGGTAAAGAGAATTCAAGTTTGTTCAAATGAAGGGCCACCCCCTCTTCCAAGGGGAGATAATTATGAATTAGTGAAAATCAATTAAAAAATCTTCTTCTAAAGAACCACTGGGCTAGGAAAGATGAAACTCTTGTGGAGGCATCCTCTGGTAGTGTAGATTCAAGTTTGTTCAAATCATGACCCCCGAGAGTAGGTTGGGGCCACAGTGGGGTATCAAAGTTTAACATAGGAATAGTCTTTAAAGACCTCCTCAAGAACAGCAAAGCCATGATTGGTCATAATTAAATGGAAGTATCCTCTGGTAGTGTAGATTCAAGTTTGTTCACATAATGACCCCGGGGTTTGGGTGGGGCCACAATGTGGTATCAAAGTTTCACATATCTTCTACAAGAACAGCAAAGCCATGACTGGTTATAGTTGTTTGAAAGCATCCTCAAGTAAAATAGATTCAAGTTTGTTCAAATCATGATTCCTAGGGGTAGGGTGGGGCCACAATGGAGGAATCAATATTTAACATACGAATACATACATGTATAAAAAATCTTTAAAATTCTTCTTCTCAAGAACAGCAAAGACATGATTGGCCAAAGTTCTATAAAAGAATCCTCTGGTAGTGTAGAATCAAGTTTGTTCAAATCATGATCCTTGGGGCAAGGGTGGTGCCATAATGGGTGATCAAAGTTTTAAGGATAACATAGAAACATTCTTTAAAATTCTTCTTCTCAAGAACAGCAAAGCTCTAATTGTTCATATTTATATGGAAGCATCCTTGGGTAGTGTGGATTCGAGTTTGTTTAAATCATGAAGTACAATGTAGAGTGGGGCAACAAAGGGTGATCAAGGTTTTACTTATGAATATTTACATTTCCAATGTCTTTGTCCGCGATAAAATTACAAATAGTTAATGTTTTTATTTCCTAATCAATGTACTGGTTCATCGATAGGCGCGGTTAAAAAAATTCACGTGCAGGGCGGGGCACTTGAAGCACGTGGATTGGTGGAATCAGGAGCATGTAAATATAAGGAATAACTGTCTTATTTTTCGATTTAAAGACGACGATCAATCGATTGGCCTGCGTGATAATTTTATGCATAAGGCGTACATGCAAATTATCACGCAAGCCAATCGATTGATCACATCATGAAATCGAAAAATAGACAGTTATTCGTTAAATACATGTGCATAGGAAAAATCATGAAAATTCTCCACAAGAACAACAAAGCCATTATTGATCATCAATATAAAAGCATCGAAAAAGGTAATGTAAATCTAAATTTGTTCAAATCATGACCAACCAGGAGAATAGTGGGGCCATTTAAATGGATCATAGTTATACAAAGGAATAAAAAGGCTATTTCAACAAAAAAATTCATTTTATAAACAGCAAAGCTATTATGTATCATATTAATTTAAAAGCATCCGTAGGAAGTATAGATTTAAGTTTGTTCAAATACCAATCCCTCCCCTGAACGCACTTTTATATTTAAACTTTTCAATACTGAACTGATTTTTGCTTTTACCTTGTCAGCTGCTCAGTTGTGCCGCTTGGAATCTTGTTTAGCTGTTTAAGGACTTTCAATCATGGCCCCCCCCCCCCCCCCACTCTCTCTTGAACCCACTTTTACTAATATAATTTTTTAATACTGAACTGATTTTTGCATTTACCCAGTCAGTTGCTCAGGTGAGCGCTGTTGCACCTGGGCCTCTTGTCTCATATTAATACAATGTTCTTTTCCTCCATTTTTTTATTGCATTTTTGTTTGATTTTGTAATGAATTAGGGTTGTACTAATTAGTCATCTAGGTTTTGAATGGAATTATCTGTTTTCACAACCATAAATGGACTAATTTCTCACAATTGCAGTCTAGGCATCAGTGCGATTTTTTAACCGGAATTTTTAATGCACCTCTTCTGGTTTTTTTTTGCCAGCATCCGCCGAAATCAGCAGATCTACCCCAAATGATTACACCTATTACGCGTTATCAACAAGTTGTTTTCTTGCCTTGGGGAGGACTTCCTTTACTTTTAGAGCGAAGGCTAACAATGACCTTCACGTGTGGCTGAGTCCCACAGACAGCTCCTCTAGCAGTTCACGATATGAATTTGTAATTTCTGGATGGAGTAACACTAAGTCTGTTCTCAGGATGGATGGAACTCAGTGTGATGAACATTCTCAAGTACTTCTAAGCCAATCCTGGTACGACAATTTCTGGCTTTCTTGGTCTGGGACCACAATCCGAATGGGCACTGGAACGACAGTCGGCAGCAGTATAAAATTGAGTTGTACACATTCCCCGAGACACGATGTCAAGTATATCTGGATCAAAACAGGATGGGGATCCTCAGGTCAATGGAGGTTCCCTAACGGTAAGTATAAAGGCAACCAAAAGCACCTCAAAAATAAGCACTGAATTTTTTTTAATAGAAAATACTGTATACAGGGAAATTTTCGCCCCCGTTTTATTTTCGCCCCTTTCGCCCTACTATCATTTGGGCGAATTTAAAACGGGGCGAATTCAAAGAATACAGTATACTTAAACAAATCTATGACTGGCTTCAGGCCTAGCTTGAATGAAATCTAGGGAGCAATTTAAAGCTGAACACAACGCATAAATATAGGCATGTGCCTTTTTCAATATTATTCTCAACAGCAGTCCAGGGAATACTCTTAGATTCATACTTGAGTGTCACTTTCACTATAAGCGTTTCCAGGGATTCCAATATGACTCGGGGTCCAACAACGAATTCGAATTTAAGCGTTTCAATATTTCTCCGCCGGAAACAGCCTTGTCACTCATTTCATGTTTCGCTCTGCCTAAAGTTCTCCGAAAAGGTCTCATTTGTGTTAATTACAACCATATGTTAGTAGTCTTTGAAAGCAAGAACACAGTGTTGGGCGTGCAAGAAAGTAACTTGGATTTCAAAAATATAACATTTGATTGAAATTCAAATAAGATCATGACTGACTCAGCAATATGATAGAACACCTTGGACGAATGAGGTTAGTGTGGGAGGTACGATCTACATGAGGAGCTCCTGGTGCCATATGCTGGGATTTCTGTTATATAAATATGATAAATAAACTTTATGAAATAGAAAATAGAGCCAACAATATTTGAAGAATACGCATTGATCACTCAAAACATTACTTATGCAAACTTGCTTAACCATTATATTTAATCGGAATGCATATCATGTTACTGTCCGTTAACAGTAAGACATACCGTATTCTCTTAAAATGTTCCGATATTACACCCATTCGAGGAAGACTTTTTCATGTATTAAGCATGTTAAGTCGATGCAAGGACTCTTTACAAATACTAAAGTTTATATAATCATACAATATTTACGGGAGACTTGATTTTTATAGTAAAATTTATTAGTTTGAATACCGTTTAGAAGAGGTTGAATAATGTATACTTTTACAGATTACATACTTTTGACTTTTAAGACTTTCGGAAGGAATATCAAATGGTATCCTAGATCAAGGATAACAACCCCCTTAGCACTCATAAAGATCAAATCTCTGATTTTGAAATATTGGTGCCTCGGCGTTAAACAGTAATCAATCAGTCATTTATTGTCACGGATATCGGCATGGAATGGCTAGTAGACCCGTATTCGTGCTGGCTATCTTGAATTACCTATGTTTTAAATTTTTTTTTTTGCAATTACGTGTGTCAGTGTTTATTTGTATACTGCACTGACCTGTATAACTAATGATCGTTTCTTTGGTATCCTACTCTTCTGCATTGTCGCTCGAGTGTCGCAGTGGTCAGAGTGTCTGCTCTTGAGTCGCGAAAAAAAGAGATGGTTCGAACGTCGCGGCTTCGAATCCCATCGTAGGACACGGAGACCGCTCCTTCGTAGTAGACTGTAGAAACGTAAGTCCCGTGTCGCAGTAGGTGCTGGCACGAAAAATATCCCTCCTCAATGGCTCCATGCTCAAGTGCCGAGTATAGGAAAAAAAATTGCAGCTCTCCACCGGCAAGAGGCGGCGTCTCAATATGAATGAAAACTTCTCGAGAGGGATTTTATCAGTCAATCACAACTCTTCTGCATTAGAAGAAGTGCATGATTGCGTTACATTTATTATTTTGTTGCTACCGAGTGCTGTACATCGTACGTCCGACTATTACACCATTGTCGACCGATTACACTGTTTAGTGTGAAACCCTTTATAAAGGGGACCTTAGATATAGCAAGAGTCTGATCGAAAATGGCAGACACATTCGTTTTACAAAGAATAGTGTTCAGCTTTAATTTATCGAAGTGGACACAGACATTTAGGCAAAAACTTACAGTGGGTCAACGGCCTAGTGTCTTTTTACATATCTATAAGAGATATGCACATATTAAATATATGAAATCTAAATTCACGTGTACATGTATATACAATGCCAAATGTTTATTGGACAAAACAGATAAATCCCACTTCAAAGTATAAAATAATTTTTTGATATTTAATTTTTTAAAGATGTTGCATGCACCCATGAATTAAACAGTAACGTGAACGTTCCCACAAGTTCTACAGGCTGCAATGGAGTCAGCACTTACGCCTGTATCTCAGGATACAAACAGGTTGCTGGGAATACACAACGTAAATGTTACGGAAAGTTCTGGACGGGATACCCTCTTGTCTGTTCCGGTCAGGATTTACCTTTTGTCTTTTAATGCATACTAAAGTTGATTCAAATTATGAATATTTTAAAGTTTTTTATACAAGAATTCAGATGCATGTTTACTTTTTTTCAGTTTCGACCTGCAAGATTGACATCCTGTTCATTATAGAGGCTTCCTCACATACCTCTTCTATTTACTCTGAATTAGTGTCAGTTATTGGTGATTTGGTGAGGACTATGCAAATTTCAACCAGTAATATACAAGTTGGGGTGATATCCTATGATAATGCTATCGACCAGAATTTCAAGTTTAACGTTTATACTACAGCGGCATCGTTGGACACCGCTATTACGGCATTAACAATACCAAGCGCCTCTACTACAACTAACCTGGCTGAGGCATTACGTGTTGCATTTTACGATTTTGTTAAATTGTCAAATGGGAACAGATTTCAGGCATATAAATATTTTGTTATTGTTGGTAAATCAAGCCCTTCACATCCCGGTGCAGATATCGGAACTATTATACGACAGGTGGCAAAAAATCAGGTTTTCGGAATCGGTAAGAATAAATGTTGTTTTTCTGTTTAAAGTAATTTCTTTTATATCTATTGTCTTTTTAACATGTTCTACAACCTGATGGCAATATTACACAAATAGTTAAAATTATATGCATGCAATTAAATCTATTCAAATTTTAATAATGAACACGTATGATGTTTGTTATAGAGTGTAATATATCAGTTTTCGTATGAAAAGGCATGACAAAAATTATATACATTGCATTTATATTGATTCAGTTTTATATATTTTGAAATTTTACGACTTTTCAAATTTTCAACACTTTTCAAAAACCACTAGGCCAATTTTAACCAGAATTATACAAAGCAATCAAGATTGAAGTGTTGTTTAAATTGTTAAAATTAAGGGCACCCCCACCCCTTTCAAGAGAAGATAATCAAGAAAAGGTAAAAATAGGGTTGGGTAATTTAAATTCTTCTTAAGAGCCACTGAGCCTGAAAAAGCTGAAACCAATGGGAAGCATCATGGGGTATTGTAGATTCTAAACTGTTCAAATCATAGACCCCCGGTAGGGCGGGGCTACAATAAGGAATCCAAGTTTTACATTGATATACTGAGTACATAGGAACAATCTTGAACAATATTCCAGAAAAGCGGAAACTTGTATATACCGGGTTTAGTATATGGACACTTCCTAAGGTAGAGAATATTCTATATTTTTCTAATCACAACACTTGGGTAGGGTGGGGCCGCATAAGGGAATTAAAATTTAATATTAATATATATAGAATTGTTTTTTAAAATCTTCTAAAGAAACACTTAGCCAGAAAAGCTGAAACTAAAGTGGAAGCATCCTGGGTATTCCAAAGGGGAAATCGAGTGAAGAACAATTCCTTTAAAACGCTAACCTCTCCTTTTTGTATGATTTCAATGTAACTTGGCATACAAGTAGCCTATACTAAGACACATAAACTAGTGCATCGGTTTTTGATTTCGATGAATAGTGTTTCCATGGCTGCGGAAAAATAATTTTCTGTGATATTTTAAACGCTATTCCTCCTGCAGTTTTGAGCTGATTTCAATATAACTTGGCACACAAGAAGACTACACTGAGATACATATTTAACAAGTGCATTGATTTGTGATTTCGATGAACGGTGTTGCCATAATTAAAATACAAATTTCTGTGAAATCCCTTTAAACCACTATTTCTCCTATAGTTTTATTCAGATTTCAATATAACCTGTCATACTAGTAGCCTACACTAAGATCGTACATGTATGTAAACTAGTGCATCAATTTTTGATTTCGATGAACGGTGTAACCATACCAAAATTAGAAATTTCAGTGAAATTCCTTTTAAACGCAACTTCTTGCACACTTTTGGTCTGATTTAAATATTAGTTTTTACACAAGTACACTACACTAATAAACATGATTATAATTAATTGCATTGGTTTTTGATAGACGGTGTTGCCATGGTTACTAAAACTAGTAATTTCTGTAATATTCAATTAAAAGGCAACTTCTGCAGTTTTAATTTGTTTTTAATCGAATTTGGCACAAAATTAGACTTCATATGATGGACAATAGTGTTTATAGATTTATGTGTTTAATGAATGTTGTTGTCGTCATAAGTAAAGAGGAAAATTTCTAAGAATTACTTTCAAAATGTGTTACATAGTTTAATATTCAAGTGCTACTTTTCATTTGTTATACGACAGACCAGTAGAGCTACAGTCTGACATCAGAGACTTCTGGCTGTTTTTATTTTTTAACGTTTCTGGATAGAAAAAGATATTAAACTCATTCCAGTGGGTAGAGTGTCTGCTCCAGAGTCGCGAAGTAAGGAGTTGGTCTTTACGTCGCGAATCCCACTGTGTCTTTAACTATAGCGAAATATTGATACTTATTGTTGTAATTTTAACTTCAGGTATATCCCCGACCACGACATTGGCCAATGATCTTAAGTCCGCCGCTGGAAGTACTGCTAGATACGTTCAAGCAACCTCCCCAGCAGACCTAGCTACAAAATTCAACACCGTTCTTACAAAAATCGCTGTCTGTCCAACGTCTGCTTTTCCTGGTCCTACGTCAGTAGGTATGTCTGTGTATGATTGTGCTATAACGAATATAATGTTATTTCATTAATATGCATATCAATACGTTATTTACAAGCTCAAAACATAATTAAATGTATTTTGACTCTCAGTGGGTATATGTGTATTTACTGTACTAAAGAGTTTGTTTCTATTTTCATAACCCCAAGTTTTCAATCCAAATTAATAAAAAGAATTAAAATAAATGTGTTTGGTATTTTTTTTAGCTTGCAAGCTCGACATAGTTTTCATCGTTGAAAATTTTAATCTTCGCTTCATAAAAAGATTTGTGGCAGAGTTAGTCGAGGATCTACCGATTTCTTCGACTGGCGTCAGGGTAGGTTTTGTGGTATTTGATAACGGAGCAAGAACCGAGTTTGGACTTACTGCTCATACCAGCTCCGAGTCCGTCAAAAGGGCAATTGAAGGAATTTCACAGACGTCTAGCAACACTCATTATGTAGATAAGGGATTAATTCATGCTCGTGACAACGTCTTCACGGTTGCTGGTGGAGATCGCGCGGATGCTGTTAACTATTATGTCTTTATCGTAGGGCCATATTACAGTGATCCAATCACAACAGCCAGGATCATTAGAAGCAGTGGGGACAATATCATATTTGGCGTTCGTAAGTAATAAAAATGTGGATTTCTGATATGTATGATTGTAACTTCGTTTAATAAGGGATAAAAGGAATATCAAGATAAACATCATTTTTAATATTTTAGATATTGGGACAAGTTACGCGACGACTTACAAGGAGACTGTTGGTTCCTGTGGGGTTTACTCCAAATATACAAACATAGATATTTATAACAACATACTAACGATTAAAAATACGGTGAAAGGACAACTTACCACCTGTTTTCAGCCTCCAGTATACACGCAAGGTATTACGTTAAACTTTTGCGTGTCAATCGGTGTTCAAAGTGTCCTTTAGGCAAGCTGTTTGTTTATATCTTAAGGTAGGATTCTTCTCACACAAAACTGTATTTCTTGTATTTAAAAATTCATGAAATTTTCACAGAATCAAGAAGACTATTATATTACTAAGTGATGACATCAGTTAGATAAGTATTGACCGTTTTATAGAGTCAAGTTCAGGTCAAGGTAATTAGCTTTTTCCTGGACATTGAGAATAAAAATAACTGGATCAAATCATGCGATAGGGTCTTCTGTTTCAAAAGATTAAATGGTTTTTTTTTTAATAAAAAATATTACCATATAGGATCTATAAGATGATATTACCAAATTGCAACAAATAGTTGAACAAAAATGGATTTTGGCTTATCCGAAGTTCCTCTATTTATCTTAAATTTTTATGATAAATTAGTTATTTTCATATACATCTAATATTTAATTTTTTCTTATTTTGTCCGACTACTTCCGGTTTGGCCGGAAATGACGACACCGGACGTTTTTTGACGACTTCAATAGATTCAGCTTGACATTTTGAACAACTTTGCTCCTTTGACTTATAACAAATTCTCAATACTTTTTGAGCTATAAAGAAAACAATTTCGGCCCCGCTAGGCCCTTTTAGCGGCCAGCCCTTTTTTCGACATATCATTTGAAAGATCTTAAAATTCTACACTTCTTTTGTTCTATATGTTTAAACAAAATATTTCCAGGTAAAAAGATATTGTAGAAAAATTGTTAAAAATTGTGAAATTCGCGATAGGCCTATTTTCGGGCCATAGCGAGCGCCGACGAGCGGCACTTCCGATAAAAATGAAATACTTTATACATATCTATAGACTTTGGTCTATCATACCTGAAAGTTTCATGTTTCTATCTTGAGCCATTATTGAGAAAACTGCCGGACAAAATGACCCTCTAAAACTCACTAAATCGTTCAAAACTCCGAACCGGAAGTGACGTCATCAAATAAAAAAAAACACCTTAAGTTCATATAATTTGTCATCAATGCTGAAAGTTTCATGAAAATCCATCGACGCATTTACGAGAAATCGCCTGCACAAAATCGGTAAGAATAATAATAATAAGACTAGAGCAAAGCTCGTTGCAAAGCAACGAGTAGGTCTTCCGTCCTGTTTGACCGGAAGTAGCTTTCTTTTTTAACGAAAATGAGAAATAACGCCCAAAAATGGGTTTAATCCTCAAAAGCTATGTTAGTTAATGCAAAAATCAACCATTTTTTGCAACTTCCGGTATAACCGGAAGTGACGACGGCGGTCAGAAAATTAATTATTATGCTCCCAGAAACATATGTTATTCAAAAACTTGTGAAGAACGGCAAAAATATGGGTTTTCCGACTACTTCCGGTTTGGCCAGAAGTGACGACGCCGGACGTATTTTGACGACTCCACTTGATTCAGCTTGACATTTTGAACAACTTTGCTTCTTCGACCTATTACAAATTCTCAATACTTTTTGAGATATCAAGAAAACAATTTTGGCCCCCCTAGGTCCTTAATTTTAGGGGCCAGCCCTTTTTTCGACATATCATTTGAAAGATCTTGAAATTCTGCATTTCTTTTGTTCTATATGTTTTAACAAAATATTTCCAGGTAAAAAGATATTGTAGAAAAATTGTTAAAAATTGTGAAATTCGCGATAGGCCTATTTTCGGGCCATAGTGCGGCACTTCCGATAAAAATGATATACCTTATACATATCTATAAACTTTGGTCTGTCATACCTGAAAGTTTCATGTTTCTATCTTGAGCCATTATTGAGAAAACTGCCGGACAAAATGACCCTCTAAAACTCACATAATCGCAGAAAACTCCGAACCGGAAGTGACGTCATCAAATTTAAAAAAAACGCCTTAAGTTCATATCATTTGTCATCAATGCTGAAAGTTTCATTAAAATCCATCAACGCATTTACGAGAAATCGCATGCACAAAATCGGTAAGAATAATAATAAGAAAAGTTGAAAAGAAACAACAGAAAAATAAGAAGGTCTTCCGTTGAAACGGAAGACCTTAAAAAGTTGAAAAGAAACAACAGAATAATAAGAAGGTCTTCCGTTGAAACGGAAGACCTTAATTGACCTTTTACTAAGAGAGTATAATATAATATATATAACAACTTTCTACGGATTTTTGCCTCATATCTGACAACCTTCTACGGATTTTTGCCACATATCTGTACTTAGTTTGGAAGCTTTTAAAACTTGCATATAATTGTAGTTTGTAAGAAAAAAAATTAATTAATTTTAAACTTTAGTCCCTTTTTATTTATTTAGCTTTACATTTGAAAAATTCCTGAAGTCTTTGTGTTAAACATTATAACTAAAGTCGTTGTTCTATAATAATTTGGAGAGGCAGAAAAGGAGATATTTTCATACGCCACCATTCCGCAAAAAATATAGTCCCTGCTAGTTTTCGAGCACAATTTACCATTTCTATTTAAGTTGTACAATTGTGACGAGAAAAGAAAAATATGACCTTTTAAATATCTTTCAACTAAATATATAAGACATATAGGCAAATATACATTGAATATTTCATCTACTCAGAAACTAGAGAAGAATCCTACCTTTATACGCAGTTATACATATATGCTAAAATTTTCCGTAATGTTGTTGCCTTAATTGCACTATTGCAGTACTGTAAACTGAATTAAACATATTTCTTTAAAACCAAGTAAACCCATAGACAATTCAGTTTGTAAACAATGGTATAAGAATTGGTATGAAAAACGTCAAAGACAGAACCTTGAATTTAATTTCAATCGTAAGGAATACATGTAGGCATATAAAATATTAAAAAGTCGTGTGATTTTGGTATTTTGGATGTTTTGAAAAATTAATGTTCAATATATGATTTATTTTTATACCGTCTTAGCTTGTAAACTTGACATAGTCTTTATCCTCGATGATACCAATGCAGTCACCGCTACACAGTTCACGGAAATGAAAACTGCTCTTGAAATTCTTGTTGGTCAAATGCTGATCGGGGACAATGCAATAAGAGTGGGGATAGTCACTTTTGGGGACGGAGCTGCAACTGCTTTTCCACTCAATCAATATTCAACTGCATCTGCCTTGATCGCTGCCATAAACGCTCTAACACAAGGAAACTCGGCCTATAGCAGGAGTACCCGTTATGTTGAAAAGGCAATTACGTGGACATTGTGGAACTTTTTTACCCCAACAAATGGAGACCGCTCTGACGCCCAGAATTATTACGTTATTCTTACAACTGGAGCCTCCTCGGGATCAAAAGTGGCTGGAATTGGAACTGCGTTGCAATACAATTCCATGATCGATATTTTCATACTAAGTAATTTGTTCTATTTAATTTTATTCGCCTGGTAAAATACTGTAACAATTTTTTTTATATGCATTTACATTTCTAACAGATACATTTATAAACTTAAACGTTCTTAGAAAATGCAAAGTGATACGATATCGCAAGAGATTTTTTCCTTCGAGCTTAAAAAGCATTTTACAAACAAGTCAATAAGTGTTGGTATTTGATACTGATATTTTTAGGTGTTCCCTCCACCAATATCGCTGATTACCAGGGGGCCGTCACTTCCGGTAGATACAAAGTAGCCGGCTCCTTCGCCAACCACCAGTGTGACAGCAATGTATTGTCGATGATAAAACAGTGTCCAACGACAAGTCCAACAGCTGCTTCACCAAGTAAGCCAACATCAACAGCATTATACGGGACAATAGAATAAACTGAAAAGCTTAATTGATCTAAAGCAAGCTATGAGTAATAACAATACGAACGTTTATAAATGCAGTAAACTGACTGACAATTTCTAAAATAATAAAAACACCATGCAGATATAGATGCATTAATGTACAGTGTATGGTCGTCCTTTGCCAGTTCTTGTATAACTTTTAAAGGTACTTGGACACAGATTTGAAGTTAATTTTTTCTGTATAATATCACGAATTATATATTTTAATAGCATTTCACACAAAAATTAATTAAAAATCTTATTTCATTTAAAAGTTATTAAAACTTTTAAATTTTTGGCGGGTTTGATTGACACATCCTTTCACTTTCACAATTTTTAACTTTATTCTTAATCCTTTGTAAAAGTGGCAATCTTGTTGTGTATTAATGAGAAACATTAAAACTTAAACCCAGAAAAATAATTTTTTACAGAGTAGAAATATTAGAAAGCGAAACTCCTTCACAGGTTTCGTCCTTCCGTTGTGTACAGAGTTTAGCTAATCGAGCACACTCGTGTTATGTACACAGTTTTTGTAAACAGGGCGAAAGCTCTGTTATTGTTTGGTGTTTTGGTTCACCGGGTGCGTTCAATAGCCAAAGTCTGCTCACCACAACTACACGGACTGACAATATATTGTGTGTCTATTTTGCTTTCGAACATGTCTACACTGAATTTTCTGGATTATAGTATTAATATTTTTCATTAATACACAACAAGACTGTCACTTTTCCTAAGGATTAAGAATAAAGTTAAAATTTGTGAAAGTGCAAGGATGTGTCAATCAAACCCGCCAAAAAATTTAAAATTTTAATAACTTTTAAATGAAATAAGATTTTTAATTAATTTTTGTGTGAAATGCTAATAAAATATATAAGTCGTAATATTATAGAAAAAATATTAAAACATATTAACTTTAAATCTGTGTCCAAGTACCTTTAAAGGATTTATGACATTAATAGGGAACTTGACGATAGGAAAGTTTAAATCATCATGTTTATCATAAACCTGTTGGTGTTTGGTTACCATTAACCTTTTAGAATACTCTTTCTCGTAAACTATCAACTTCTAATTTTGTAATGGTAATATTTTCAAACATTGTACATATAGATAGAAAAAAAACAGACAAAACTATTTATAAGCAATATTAACATGTAAATTTAAGATATTCATATGACACATTATTTGCATATCAACAATCATTCCCAGAATTTGCAATATTTACACTTATCTAAATATATAAAGGCCTCAAAAGATTTTCCGGTGTGAAGTTTCATGTAAGTCAGAGTATTTAAAGATACGTATGCCGTGTTAAACAGTATTTTTGCATAGCTGAAACCGAACAAAAATTTCTGAAGTATGATAAGCTATCAAAAATAAAGTATTCTTGCACATTTGACGAAATATTATTCGGTATTAACAAAGTATTGGTCGGGAAAAGAACACGATATTCCCATGCATATTTATAAAGGACTGACGTTTATCCTGGATCTGCGCATGTGCGCGGGAAAAGCATCGCGAGAATCATCAGGTCGAGGAAAATATTTTTTGTGAAGTCTCTTCAGTGAGGAACCAATATGACTGACAAATCGACCAATCAGCTCAATGAGTTGCATTTAATGCATTTATGGGTATCTACATAAAATAATAGATGTGTTTTTCGAAAAGGCTAGTTTTTTAAATCGCTCTCGGAAAGACTTGATGTATTTTCCCAAGCATTTACAAGCTTAATGCATTATGTACATTATTATCTACTAATCCCATGCTCATATTTGCAAAAATAATGATTAACAATGATAAAAATTAAAGTTTTCCCCACTCCATTGTAGAGGTCCGTTTGTTTAAGAGTTTCCCCTGCTGTACTGCTAGTGAAAAGACAATTGCACGTGATTATTCCTCGGTACAGAAAGCAACCAACTCTGAGGTGTGCTCATGTATTGACAATCCCTAACTCACGTGTTTGTAGTCAAAAACGTAGTAGACAATCATGCTTTTCGGTTCTTTCACAAGATTGGACCATCGTTTGCTGTGAGCATGCGATTCCACGTGATCATGAATATTTCAATAAGAGGCGGTTTATTATCCGACCCTTAGAGAAAATAATTTTTACCAAATAATATTTCATAACTTTTAAAAGTGATGGAGTTGAATTGTCTTATTTGCAGAAAGTATATAACTTATATAACTTGATGAGACACCACATATGTTTATTTCTTTTAAAATAAAACACTAATACGGCATATATATCTTTAAAGTATTAACTAGTTAAATTATAATTTAATGACTTTAGTCAATTTTATTATGATGGTCAAAAGTTTTTTCAGTGTGAAACTTTCAGAAAGGACATGTAAAGATTCATTACATGTTACAGTACAACACGCGTACGGTAATAGCTAAAACACTTATAACGAATAGACACGAATAACGAAATGGTTGTCAATCCACGTGGCATGAAAAGATATTATAAATCTAACGAAAGTAACGAATTGCTTTTTTACGAAACAGAAACGCCCGTCTCTGGAACTTCGTGATAAGTTTGTTCAACTGTAAAATGGAAGATGTTGCATTTGACATAAGTAAGTTTTCTTTTGTTTTGTTATTTCAGCCTGCAAATTGGATTTAGTATTCATCGTAGAAAGATACAATCTGAGATATATAAAAAGATATGTGATAGAGCTATTGAATGGAATATCAGTTTCTTCTAATGGAGTAAGAGTGGGATTTGTAATATTTGATTCTACAGCAACAACAGTATTTGGACTCACAGATCACAACACGACTGCGGCTGTAAAATCGGCAATTGAAGCGATTTCTGAGACAAATAACAACAACCATCGTGTTAATGTAGGTCTTATGCATGCCCGGGATAACGTGTTTACTTCCGCTGGGGGTGATCGGACAGACGCCAACAACTACTACGTTTTCGTTGTGGGACCATATAATAGCGACACAGATACCGTGGGGCGGGTCATTAGGAGCGATGTGAACAATTTTATTTTTGCCACCCGTAAGTTCTTATTGTTCATGAATATTTAAATAATGTTATGCAAAACATTTTATTACAGAGGAGGATGCTACAAATTTAAACTTTTTAATTTCAGATATCGGATCGACTTATGAATCTGAATATAAAGAAACTGTAGGTGGCTGCAGTGATTACACTAAATACACAAGCGTTGATACCTATGAGAATCTGCTTACAGTTCGACAACAAGTTTTAGGAAACATCACTTCCTGTCAGTCAGTTACCGCAAAATCACAAGGTATCACTTACGCGAGTCTAAGCCAAATACAAACTAATTTTCAAACTTGTCTGTTTTCCTTCTTATAGCTAGCCTTTGCAATAACAATTAATTGCAATAATTTCACACATGTGGTAAAAAGAAGCAATCTCACTACATTTACTATCAATATGCCAATTTTTTTTAACAAAGCCTTATGTTGTTGAAAAAAAGAAATTTGGATATAGGACAATATCTTATTGATACGCCAAGCCACTATTTGATGCTACAATGAAGGTTAATTCACTGAAAAGGGGGAAAATCTTTTGAATTTAATATAACCGTGACATATAAAATATAAGAATGTTTGATTTTTTTTCTTTATTAGTTTTTTGGACTTAATCATAAAAAGAAATTTTATTCAAGGAAATTATAAATTTTGGTGATATTTTCTCCAATTAAACAATTTCCTTCATTTATGATTTAATTATCTATTGCATACTTTCTTTGGTTTATAATTAATATACAAAAAATTAAAATGAAACTATACACAAATGTTTATTTGACTGTACAGATATTTTTATATTCTCTTTATATGCATTTTGAATAACAACTATTTTCAGCTTGTAAGCTCGACATAGCTTTCCTTATTGACGATTCGGACTCAGTCACCGCCGCAAAATTCCAGGAAATGAAAGTCTTCCTCGAACTTCTTGTTATGAAAATGCTTGTTAGCAGCAGCGCTATAAATTTAGGAGTTGTGACTTTTGGCGACGGTGCAACTACTGTTTTTCCGCTCAACCAGTACACAACCACAGGTGAAGTGATAACGGCAATAAGTAATCTTTCCCCAGGAAGCGCAGCCTACAGTAGGAGTCAGCGGTCTGTGGACAAAGCCATCACATATACACTGTGGAACTTCTTCACGGAGAGTAATGGGGACCGTTCTGACGCCCAGAATTATTACGTTGTCCTTACTACAGGGGGTTCCTATGGATCGAAGGTTACAGAAATTGGAACAGCACTGCAGTACAATTCAATGATGGATCTTTTCGTGATTGGTAAGTCATAAAAAATGCTGATTATAAGTTGTCTGCGTGATTTTCTTCTGATTTGTAGTTGCACTATTTTAGTTAACTCAATTTTTAAAGACTTGCTTCAACATTCCTTGCATTCAAATTTGGTCCAAATGGTTGGAATGTCTATACATGTAGCTGTCAATTTGTTTTTTTATTTGAAAGATTTGCAAAATCGCCTCAATTATCTTTATTACACAAGAGTACAGACCGGTGACTTCGGACTTTCTTTAAAAAAAAAGTGTTCATAGTGTCAATGTATGATTTTACAGTGATTTTTTTTTTTGCGTTTATTTTTTGTACTATTTCTAAAACAACATATGAAAAACACCAGCAGGGAGTCCTGTCGTCTTTGATCTTTACCCTACTATAATCTGCAAAATTATTTGACTTATTTCTTAGAAATTTAGAGAGGCAGGATTTCGGTACCAAAGTACAACATCGCTTTTTAAGAATATAACGTATTAGAAATGTTTGAACTTGTCTTTAAATGCATCGGGATCGTTATACAGAAATAGAAAAAAATGCTGTCTCATTGCAGTTAAAAAATTGAAATTTGAGAAACTATGGCACTGAATCCTCTTGGATAAAACGATACAAGAGTTATGTCTAATGATTTCTAATTATCGTTTATCATAGTTGGTGCACTGGGTAGTCAAATTTATATTTGATTGTCACAATTAATCAAATATGATATGGGATACTATTATAGTATGATTTTTTTTCTGCAGGCAAATGTGTGAACTAATAACTAAGAATTAACCAGTAAGATACCAAATGCTTACAATCTTAGATTTATATATGGTTAGTGATACTATAAAGTACAATTGTAGGTGTCAGTCTACAATAGTATATTAATTGACGTTTGCTACCTCGCTAGTTACCTAAATTACACGCTTTAACAGTTTTTTGACTAATATTCCGATGCTTCTTGGCTTATATAGTATGTGATTGTGGAGAACATATGTAATCCGTAATTTTAATGATTTTTATGTTATTTAGGTGCAAATGTTTCTACGGTGGATGACGCGGACTATCAGGGAGCCGTTGACGCAGGGAGATACATGAAGGCTGCCGACTTTACCGTCCATCAGTGTGACAACGCTGTGTTCACCACTGTCACTCAATGTCCACCGGCGGCACCTGCACCTGTTACCGTCGGTAGGTTCAGAGTTTTATGAACGCTTTGATTCGGCTATATTTGGTCCAAGTTTGATTTTTCAAAATATGAATATTATGTATCAACTTTATGTGCATTTCCTTGACCAATTCTTAATAAGTAAATCAGCAGCATTTACGGTAGTCTTATAGATATTAAACAGATAATTCCTAATTATTGTTCAGACTTAAAACAAATTAAAGTGATTGAATGCCACTGCATTGAAAATAAGTATAATGCTATATTTTTCATGCATGTAATTCAATTTTTAAACAAAATATGTACTTTTCAAGACATCTGTAGTTTATAAGAAAAGCATAATATTAAATGTGTATGATACACATTTAATTTCAAATTGAACTATTTTATTTTCTTGAAAAACATGTGAAATGCATTAAATCTTAATAATTACGAGTATTAATATTTTGTTTTCATTTTTTTTAATATGCAAGATTTTAATTAAATACATGTTAATGCATGAAATAACCACCACCCCGACCCAATACTTTTAATTATTTTTTTTTTTAACTAATAACTTATATAGTGATTGTGGTGGTATGCTATGATAGTATGATTTTTTTTTTCTGTAGGCAAATATATGAACTAATAATGCTAGTAGGATACCAAAAGCTTACAATCTTAGATTTATATACACAGTTATTGATACTATCAAGTACAAATGTAGGTGTCATCCTACAATAGTCTAGTACTTGACATATGATGCCTCGCTTATCACTTAAATAACACAATCTACTAGTGTTTGACTAATCTTCCGATGATTATGGGTTAAAATTATTTGTTATTGTAGAGAACATGTAATCCATGATTTTTATGATAAAAAGGTGCAAATGTTCCTACGGCGGATGACGCGGACTATCAGGGAGCCGTTGATGCAGGGAGATACATGAAGGCTGCCGACTTCACCGTCCATCAGTGTGACAACGCTGTGTTCACCACCGTCACCCAATGTCCACCGGCGGCACCGGCACCTGTTACCGTCGGTAGGTTCAGAGTTCCAAGAACGTTTAAATGCGGCTAAATTTGGTACAAGTTTGATTTTTCAAAAATATGAATATAAAAAAAACTTAGCATTTCCTTGATCAAATCTAGATTAGTAAATCACCAGCATTTAATGTGGTCTTAAAATATGAAACAGATCCTAATATTTCTTCAACACTTAAAACAAATTAGAGTGTTTGAATGCCACTGCATAAAAAATAAGTATTAGGCTATATTAGTCATGTATGTATTTCAATTTTTAAAAATATGTAGTAAAAAAACAACCATATGCATACTCAGCTATTCCAATCCTTTCTGTCATTCTTCAAGGAAATACTCAAATTACTCAAATCAAAGTAGTCATACTTTCTGTCATCATGAAAATTCATGGAAATGGCACTCAGACTTAAAATTCAACATGATATTGTATCTTGATTTTGTAGACTGCAAACTGGATATGGTGTTTATTGTTGAAAATTACAATCTACGTTATACAAAAAGATTTGTGATTGAACTGATCAGGCAGATCCCGGTGTCCTCGAATGGAGTAAGGGTGGGTTTTGTTCTATATGATTCTGGGGCTTCGACAGTTTTTGGACTTACACAACACACGACCTCGGCTGCCGTGATAGCTGCAATTGAAGCAATATCCGAGGCAGGTAATAGCGCCTTCCATTACGTATATAAAGGCTTAACGCATGCCCGAGACAACGTCTTCACAGCTGCAGGGGGTGATCGTGCAGATGCTAACAACTATTACATTTTCATTGTTGGACCATTTTACAGTGAAACTGCAGCTATTGCAAGGGACGTCAGAAGCAGCGGGAACAACTATATATTTGCTGTCCGTAAGTATCTTTGAAAAATGCTATGCATTGGATTTAGACTCAAATACACGCTGTCACATGTAAAATTATTTATCATAAAATGTCCTTTTTCAGATGTGGGAGGTTCTTATCATACAGAATATCAGAAATCAGTGGATTCGTGTGGTGACTACACCAAGTATACGAATGTTGATTCTTATGAAAATCTGCTAACAGTAAGAGAAAGAGTCATAGGAAACATCACGTCTTGTCGAGCAATAACAGAATTAACTCAAGGTATGTTTCATTGTTTACACGCAGCAATTAGACAAACGTCTGAATATAGAAATGAAAAGGCATAAAATAGTCCGAAGGAGCATCACATATACTTTACCATTCGAAAGACAAACGTTATGATCTCTAAGAAGTGCTTGGTTACCAGCTGTGGTTGCTCTATTCTTTTTTTTTCATATACCATAATAGAAATATTAAAATAATAAAAATTGCTATATTCTAAAAGTCCTTTGTTTTGTTTTGAAAAGTCAACCCCGACTTTTCTTTAAGAAAATAATACATGTATAGATTTAAATCATATAAATATGAGAGTCAGAATAAATATTGACTTTTAACCTGAATTTCTTTTTAAATATCTTGTAGCTTATTTTGAAATTCGGAACAAATCTTGGTAACTGATTGTGTATCTGACATTTTTCAGATTGTAAAATCGACTTAGCTTTCATAATTGATGATACAGACGCAGTCAATGCCTCTAAGTTCCAGGAAATGAAAACTTTTTTAGTCAGCCTTGTCACAAAAATGGTTATTGGCGATAATGCTATAAAAGTAGGAGTTGTGACGTATGGTGACGGAGCAGACATTGCTTTTACGCTGAAGCAATATTCAACAGTAGATCAACTGATAACAGCTATTGGAAACATTGCCCCAGGAAGCACGGCATACAGCAGAAGTCGTCGCTCTGTTGATAAAGCCATTCTTCACACATTATGGTATTTCTTCACTAAGACGAACGGTGACCGTCCGGATGCTAGAAACTTTTACGTTGTTGTTACATACGGAGGATCTTATCAATTTAAGGATGCGGCTTATTGGGAAGCATTACACTACAATTTCCTAATGGATCTGTTTATCCTTGGTTAGTCAACAAGGGATCATTACTCCCTCTAGACACATGATCCCACCTCTGGTGTTTCAGCTAAGGCTCCATCCACCTCACCTGCCTTTTCGCCCTTTTTTGTTCGCAGATGGATTTGTGAAATCTTTTTATCACTTTATAATTCTTTCTTCTTTTATAAATATCTATTAAATGATTAAATACCTATCAGTATTGTGTTTAAATTTAACACTGCAATATAAAAAATACAGATAAAAAAAAAAATCTCCATATATTGAATAATTGCCCTGCAAATAGCAAGTACATGTAGATACTTTCATGTATTTCTGATTTTTTTAAACATAAACATTAAACAGAACTCAAAATTCTTTTTTAAAGGAGCTGGTGTTCCACCAAGCTATGACGCGGACTTTGAGGGAGCAGTTAGTGAAGGAAGATATATAAAAACCGACGACTTTATAGGACTGTCATGTAACAGCGAAGTGGTCATCTCTAATATCACTCATTGTCATACAGAAGAAGCACCTACTATTGCTCCACCAAGTAAGGTTTATATTTTAAAACCAAGAAAAAATATCCATCTCCGACTCCTTGAAAGTTATTGATTGTTTTGAAAGATTCATAGAAAAGATGAGGAAATTGATGGTATACAAAAATTCAAAATACATTTTGTCCACAACAAATGACAATATGAGCCTAAGGAAATCTATGAATTTGAATTTTTAGGTATTTAAATTAACGAAATTTGCACACAAAAAAAAAAAAAAAAAAAAAAAAAAAAAAAAAAAAAAAAAAAAAAAAAAACTAACCTTGGGATAAGAATAACCTTGCATTGTGTTTGTTTAATATTTTCATGGGCTGTAAATTGAGGTACATTGTATATGTATGTCTGCCTAATGCCAATAGAAAATAAGATAATCACTGATAATCTGTCTTTAAGTAATTAAAGTCGATCATTCCCCTTTTCAGTCTGATAATTTTATTTAAACTAAAATTGCAAAGGGACTATTTTTTTTTAGGTTTTACTATGAATTGAAAACACATCTCGTAATATATATCCCCCTATCCTTTCGTATGCTTACAGTCTATGTATTTGATAATTAGTGTCAAAATAAAAACTGGATTAAGGAACAATGACCTAGACTTTGAGTCATGCGCTAGAAAATCATTCGAATGAATAAATACGTTTACATTTTAACTGAAAAATTTTCAGAATTTTCTTTTCATATAAGTGATTGGAATCACAACAGAATGTGACATGTTTGTGAAATTTGACGTTTCCTAAGAAAAGGTCAACTTTTAAATGAATTTATAATGTTTATGATTATCTCTACATTTTTAGCCTGTAAGCTGGATATCGTGTTCATCATTGAAAATTACAAAATGCACTATACAAAGAGGTTTATTACGGAGTTGTTGGAGGAAGTCCCCGTTTCTTCTGACGGTATAAGGGTAGGTCTCGTCACATACGATTCCACTGCATCAAAACAATTTGGACTCACTTCTTACTCGACATCCGAGAACGTGATAGCAGGAATAGAAGGGGTTACAGAAATAACGAGATCGGATCATCTTGTATACGAAGGATTAATCGAGGCCCGGACCAACGTATTCACTGCCGCTGGTGGTGATCGAGATGACGCAATTAACTACTATTTCTTCGTAGTTGGGCCATTTGATAGTAATACAGCCCCAACTGCAAGAGACATCAGAAGTAGTGGAAACAATTACATATTCGCTGTTCGTAAGTATATAATTAATTATTTAATCATTTTTTTGATATTGCATGAAATGAATGTAGATATGGTTTGTTACTGTCATATTATCCGAAACCATTTTACAGATGTTGGTGGAGCCTACCAAACTGAATATCAAGAGTGCGTTGATTCATGTGGAAACTATACACGGTACACCGACGTTGCTGAATATGACGATCTACTCACCATTAGACAGCAAATTGTGGCGAATATCACTTCATGTGAAGAAATCAAAGATATAACACAAGGTACTCATTTTGCTTGATTTATACATTCCTAAACCAAGTTTTGCATATTCCTGAATTTGTAGTATTTTCTCCATTCCAAACAGTATTTATTAAATTTGTTAAATTTACAAAAAATTACTTCATTTCATATTTTTGCCGAGGAGTGCATTTGACTGTTATATACCCCTAAAATATTTCAAATATACTTGAATTTCATTTATTGAGCCACATTGATAACTCGCCTTGGGTTTTATATGACTGTTATACCTTGATAGACCGAAACCCTATTTTGATACCTAGACTTACAATAAACTTTATCGCTAGACTTTTTTTGTTTTGAAGTTGTGTGCGTTAAGTTTTTAAAGTGAAACAATGCAATAAAAGACCATATTTTGGAAATACATTTATACACAAGTAATTCAGGATGAATCCTTAAAAAATACAAATTAAACAAAGAATAAATAAAATGAAAGTATTTGAAGTTTTTTGTTATAAAACATGTATAAAAGAAAATGTGTGAATCTTTGATTAACAGTGACAAAAACTTTTATGGACAATATCAATCAAATTTACACATTCACTTAACAAATACTTTTAATATTAAAAATTGTACATACATTTCTGGAGTTTAACAGGTCGGAGAGAATACTCGAAATCGGGTATTATCCTTGAAATCGCGTATAATACTCGATAGTAGGGTATCGTTGAATCCACGAAATCGGGTATAGGAGGTGTAATCACCTAATAAAAATTAAACAACCGTGAACGGGATGGCGCATGTTGCCGAGTTAACTTTCATCTAGATACAAATATTTTCTAAAGGTATCACTAGCCAATTAAGAATATGGGCGTCAAGATTAATGCGCTCAGGACAACAAATGCCCGTGGAGCTCAGTACATTTCATGATCTGCACACAAAAAGGCGTTCTATTTGCTTTATATTTTTCATAATGTTGAAAGTATATGCATCTTCCTCATGTTCATTCCCAACACAACAGAATTGTAAAGAATCAGAATTTGGGAATTTGGGAATTTATAATAATTCCACATCAACACGACAAACATGAACAATTTGTAAATAAATCAAATTATACGGAAACACATTTCACACACAAGATATGCCATGCCAAACAAGGGATTGTCTATCGTATCTAATTATGCGTCATTAATTACTTTCACATTCATCTTGTGCATAAAATCAAATTTACTTATGAATGTATAAATAATGAAATGATAAAAATGTCCCAAATTTCGGCTAAAAACCATCTTTCTCTCTCTCTTTTTTTTTTAAATCGTTTTTCTTATCATTCATACATATTTGCAGAATATGTCTTCAACATTTTAGCAGAGACAGTGATAGTTTCAGGAATACAGCTTATGAAAGAACATAGCAGTTGAATGTTGATCGTTTAAATTCGCTAAGTCATCAATATTTTACCATTTTTGGCGACTTTAAAAAAAAGGGGGGGGGGGGGCAAAAGGCTTCTTGATCACCTCTGACAAAACAACCTCGATTGTGCTCTGCATGTGTTCAAGAGACCTCTCCTTTCGCAATCATTGAATCAAATGTTTATGCAAAGTTTTTTGCTATGTGTCTTTGAATGTCAATGTCGGTTAAACTCGGTTATTTATTTTTAAGTGTAGGGAAGATTTATTCATCAAATAAAAAATATATAGGTAAACAAAAAGCAACCTATTATTTTCTAACACAATATGATACTACAAGTAACCAAAATTCATGTTTATTTTTTAACACATTTTTTCATTATAGATGAGTATTAGGAAAAGTTATTGCCATGAGTAATAAGTATCACAGATAAAATAACTTAAAGAAAACTGACATAGTGATTGTCTAGAACCATTCAGATAGACTGAGACAGTGCGTTGTATAGCATATTATAATGAGGTTTTAAGACAGTGATATAAAATAATCCTTAAAATAGACAACAGAAGTTAAAATCTACCCTTTCTATCAAATAGTTGAATAAAGAAAGGAAGTCGCTACAATCTGTATGAAATTTTAATGTCTGATGAGGAATTATATTCCCAAAAAGTAAGACAAGAGTTTCCAAGGCGCAATTGAACACTCCATTATTTCAGTTTGTTCATTAACATGTTCATAAACGTAAAAACTATAAGAAATGTGAAATCTTGACTATGTAATTCATATTTTAATATACATGTAACTGTACCTCGATCTATATTGAGAAATTTAATGTATTATAAGCTCATGAAAAGATGTATAAATTTGACTTTTATTTCCCCCCCCCCCCCCAAAAAAAAACAAGAAAATCCTGTTCACATGATTTCTCGCTCTTATTTTCACACAAATGCATAAAATAAAGGTAAAATAGCGTATTTTGTATCGATTAAAATGCAATCAAAAAATTTATGGTGTCTTTGAATAAAAATTTCAATGCTAAATTGACATAAAAAAGATACTCACCTTCAATTAGCTATTTTCAACCTGTTTTCCCGTGGGTATTTATTTAATCTTATTTTATTTTCTTCTTTATTATAACGTTGGTATTCTATAATGGCAGATATATATAATATGACTCGCTCATACTGTACTCTCTAACTAATAGGAATGATTTATATTTCACCTGAAAGGGACGCCATACATTTTTCAGTAATGGATATATACCGAATACTGTTCTATATGTATGTCATGAAGTTCTTTTAGATTTTGTGCAGGTATCCCACTGGATACCACTAAATTTCACTCCCCTCTATACGGCTATAACCGTCACCAATTCCACTAGTTACACACACGCTGTCCGTGTACACCACGACCTCCGTCGTCAACTTGTTTTAGCCTCCGTCTCGACCAATGCCTCAAATGCACTCCTGAGGTCCTACAACCCACTTCAGCCCCGGGTTTATACTTATAACCCCTCCGCACTGAAATAATAATTTCTTGATGTAAAACCCAAACACAGCTCAAACCGTAAACTTTATTAACATGCAGACATTACACCCATAACTTTACTACAAAACCCACGAAATATTTACAAATACGAATAGCTTACCGGCTGGAGAAAGAAATGCCCATATAGTAAATAACCAACTTCCTGGCTACCCGTTTACCAGACTAACTTCTGGAATTCGCCATGAAACGTGGACTAATGGACAAAATCAAAACGTGGCCGCACTCTTGACAAACAGCCACGACTCTCCCTGACCAAACCGGTTATACTAAAAATAGCTTTATTTCGAACACTCCCAACTACGGAACCAAACTCGGGATATAATTACTGTATTTACACACAAACAAAAAATACAGAAATTGAGGAGAGAAAAAAAATTAATTCAACTTCATCACAATGTAAAATTATCAGAATGTTTGAGGCCCGTTAGGGCCGAAAACTGTCTGATAATTTTACATATAGAATAGTATGAGGCATATATCTTACTTAAAACATTGCCATTTAAATGTCCAAAAGTTACCTGAAGGAGTCCGATAATAACACAATGGGAGTTCAGGCATCAATTGTTTTTTTTTTACCCGTCTTATAAGTAGACAAAAGAAATGAGACAGTAAAAACAGTGAGTGAACTGTTGTTTCATTTCATTCATTCAATGGCAGTCGTTTAGCTAAGCAGGACAAGAATCCGGTTGTGAATGTTTTCCTTTTAAATTTGGAACATTTTTTTTTTATTTTTTGCATAAATTGAAATTGATAGAGATTTCATGTTTTGGTGATATTACTACCATCACCATGGAAAGTAAAAAAGGGGATTTTTCATCCCGTAGTTTTAGTTCATATATAATGGAAATTCTCAGGTTTTAAAAGTGCAGCCACCTGGAAACAATCCTTATAAAATTAATAGATTTGCCGATTATTTCTCAGAAATGGATTAAATTCGCTTATTCAAAGTGCTGTATCAAAAACACTTTTAAGAGGTGGAAAGTATTAATTTGGAGGAAGGTTTAAATTAGATTTGTTCAAGGATTTGCTATTTTGTATAGCAACTTGATTTCTTTGCGAGTGCTTTCCTTGAATTTTTTTCCTAACATCTTTTGTGGTTTTGGACATATTTAACCTTTATTTCACTCTTCTTTTTGTTTTTTAAATACCACCCGATTTTGTTATCATTGCCGTCCGATAGTATATTATCAGACTGGTAATTACTATTATCAGACGGCTACAGGTAAATTTTTAGACTGCGAGAACAAAGGAATGACGTCAAAGCAATGTTTTAAGTAAAAATACATAACACGGCGTTAGTCGTTCAATTTCTTTAAAGTTTCACATTTTGTGGATAGTGCACAAATTAAAAAAATTAAGTATATGAAATACTTTAATGGGAAATAAAGACAAACGAAGTGTAGTTATTTGTTTTTAAAAATTATATTGAAAAAAAGTAACCCCATTGTGTCCTCTTTGTTACCCCAGCAGTGTTTCTCGTGTGATTTTAAACTTATTTGAAAACCATATAAATTAGGTTTAATAAAAATAAATCCACAAGATACTAATGTACAAGTTACAGTAACTGGCATAATGCGCCGTTACTTTATTCTTTAGTTTTTATAGAAAGTTGCACGGAATACCCGATTTCGCGGATTCAACGATACCCTAATATCGAGTATTATACGCGATTTCACGGATAATGCCCGATTTCGAGTATTCTCTCCGACCTGTTTACTTTAGATTGCTTATTAAGGTACTTGGACACAGATTTGAAGTTATTATTTTCTCTATAATATCACGACTTATATATTTTAATAGCATTTTACACAAATATTAATTAAAAATCTTATTTCGTTTAAAAGATATTGAAATTTCAAATTTTTCGGCGGGTTTGATTGACATATCCTTGCACTCTCACAAATTTAATTTTATTCTTAATCCTTAGGAAAAGTGGCAATCTCGTTTTGTATAAATGAGAAATATTAATACTATAATCCAGAAAATTCAGAGTAAACATGTACGAAAGCAAAACAAACACACAATATATTGTCAGTCCGTGCCGTTGTGGTAAGCAGACTGTGACGATATAACGCACCCGGTGAATTCTAAATATAAACAATAACAGAACTCGAGCCCTGTTTACAAAAACTGTGTACATAACACGAGTGTGCTCGGTTTGCTAAACTCTGTACGCATCTCTTAGTTCGGAATGACGATACTTGTGAAGGTGTTTTGCTTTCCAACATTTCTACTCTGAATAAAATTATTTTCCTTGATAAAAGTTTTAATATTTCTCATTAAAACACATCAAAATTGCCACTTTTCCTGAGGATTAAGAAAAAAGTTAAGATTTGTGAAAGTGCAAGGATGTGTCAATCAAACCCGCCAAAAAATTTTAAGTTTTAATAACTTTTAAATGAAATAAGATTTTTAATTAATTTTTGTGTGAAATGCTATTAAAATATATAATTCGTGATATTATACAGAAAAAATGAGAAAATATTAACTTCAAATCTGTGTCCAAGTACCTTTACACGTTGTTGACCGTCAAGACGCAATGTTTTTCTCGTCATTTCATAATATGTAAACTTTTCAATTGAGGTATGCACATGTAATACAATTCTATTCTAAGGTCAAGTTAGACCTACTATGATTTTTTTCTGTCTTAATTACCCTATATTCTTTTCTTTTTTCAGACTGTAAAATCGACATCGTTTTCATTGTTGATGACACGGACAATATCAGCCCTGAAAAATTTCAGGAAATGAAAACTTTTCTACTGAGTCTTGTCTCCAAAATGGTTATTGGTGATGATGCAATAAGACTTGGGGTTGTAACCTATGCTGACGATGGAGACATCGTTTTTCCACTTAATCAGTACACCACTTCAGCTGGGTTAAAATCTGGGATTAGCAATCTCGTCCAAGGGAATAATGCCTATAATAGAACTCGCCGTCATGTGGAAAAGGCTCTTTTATATACAATGTTCAACTTCTTCACCACAGCAAACGGTGACCGTGCTGACGCCAAAAATTTTTATGTTGTGCTTACATACGGCGGTTCCTATGGAATGCAGGCTGCACAGTATGGTGGAGCATTGCAATACAATTCAATGGTCGACATATTCATTCTTGGTAATTATTTTACTTTCACCTCTCATGGTTAACTATTAAATGCTCCTGTATAAGAGACTAAATTCCAGGGATAAATTAATGTTAATATATGATTGCTAGTAATATGAGTCACAAAGGTTATTCTTTTATTTCTTCAATCCGAAATCGTAGTTTAACTAAAGGTTAATGATATGCAAATAAACATTAAATTATCTTTACATGTACACTAATGTGTTGTTCGTTCTCAAGATTTTTCATTAATTTTTTAAGCTTACTTGAGCCAAAAGCTCAAATGAGCTTTTTTGACTACATTTTGTCCGGCGACCGTATGTCTGTTAACTTTTCACATTTTCGGCTTCTACGGAACCACTGGGCGAATTTCAATCAAACTTGTCCTAAAGCATACATGGGTAATGGGTGAAGTGAAAGGCATGACCATTTTGTAAGGGGAGATAATTAAGAAATAATGAAAATTTGGTGGCATTTTTAAAAATATTCTTGTAAAAAACCGCTAGATTAGGAAGAGTAGTTTAAATGTAAGTTTCTTCAAATCATGATCCCAGGGGGAAGGACGGGCTACAATGGACAAGCAAAGAGGCCCTAGTCGGCAGCAACAAGGTTAGATTGGTCATATTTATATGGTAGCATCCTCAGGTTGTGTAGATTTTAGTTTTTTTTTCAAATTATGACCACCGGGGATAGATAAAGACTACAATTGACGATGAAAGTGAAACAGGGATATGTTGGGAAAATGTTGAAAAAACTTCGAACAACAAAGTAATCTTTGATCATATTTATATGGAACTAACCTCAGATAGTGCAGATTCGTAAGGTTTTTTTTCAAATCATGACCCCATGGGTATTGATTGTTTGAAAAAAACAAATGTAAAAACTTATAAAGAAACAAACCACAGTAAATCAATGAAATACATATATGTAACCATTCTTAGTGAAGTTTCAAGTTACTAGTATTCAAATCATACTGAAACCCCCTCCCCCTTTTCTAGGAGTAGGTCTGGACAATAAAGCTTTTCCAATGCTTGTTTGATTTTTGCTTTTTTCTAGTCACGGTGCTCAAGTGATCGATCTGACCCATGGGCCTCCTGTAATTAATCAAGTGAAACATAGGACCATTCAAGGGATTTTGTAATTTTTTAATAACTTCTGCATACTTTGCATCGCTATTTTTACGACGGATACAACATTTTCAGCTGCTGACATTCCCTCCAGCTTTGATGCAGATTTCCAGGGTGCAGTGTTGGAGGGAAGATACATGAAATCCAGTAACTTCATAGACCTTCAGTGTGACAATGAGGTTGTCATGTCCAACATAACCCAGTGTCCGACAGAAAATGCTACTGAAATAGAAATACCAAGTAAGTTGATATACACTAAGACAAATTTATATGGAAACCCTCAACCCATTCAACATACTATAATGAAAAAATTGCAACGACTTAAGAAAGAACTATTTCATTTGAAAAATTACATGTTTCAGATTGTAAACTGGATATATTATTCATGCTTGAAGCATCAAGTTCTTCTGCTGGCTCCAATTTTGTTTACCTTAAAAGTTTTTTCGCAAACATTGCCCGTCAACTTAATGTAGCATCAGACTCTATCCGTATTGGTGCCATGACATACGACTATAAAGGATACAAGCAGTTTGACCTTGATACATACACAACCGCTGATGAAGTAAGTAATGCCATAATGAGTATACAAGAAGGCGTAAACCCAATTAACCTCGTAGACAGAGCATTGGCCTATGCAAGGACTGTTTACTTCACGGAGGACAATGGCGACCGTGCTGATGCCGCAAATTATTACGTTTTCTCAGTAGACGGAATAAGAGCTGGCGCATCGCTACAAGGAGCAGTCATAACAGCAGATTGGCCCAACCAGATATATTCCATCGGTAAAAGAGAATCACTGATACGTGTTTTTTTTAATATAAATTAAGTGCCATTTTTTGCATACTGATCACTTACATGTAAGCTCTCTTTTAGTGATCATGATCATACATATGATATTATTCTTGAGTTTTATAAATGCACTTGATACTTATGTTCATTTCTTCTTTAAGACATTAACAGCAGTTTTTCCAAGGAATATAAGAAAACAGCTGATGACATTAACCGTTACTTCTTCGCCTCCTCCTATGAAGATTTGCCTTCCATCGAAGCCTCAGTTGTTGAGGCTCTAAGCAAGTGTCCAACTCCACGAGTTATCACTACCACTGGGGTATCTTTGAGAAACAAAGGAGTCGGTAAGCACAACTAAATTAAATTCATAACAATTAACACTATCTTTATTAGATATATGATGTTTATTTTCTAGAAAAGGTGATGCTGAAGGTAATATTTGAATAAGTAATATTCTCTTTAATCAACACCGGAGTTGATTGCATATTGTGTGATTTGAAAAGTAAATTCATTTTTTTTGGTGTCAGGGTAGATAATTGGGGTCTCGAGATAACGATAGGAATCAATGAAATCTTATTCTATGTTAGCTTACGTTAAAACTCAATGGAACCTCGTAATATTATTATAGAATATATCTCTGAGAAATTTATAATGCAGGGTTTAAGATGGAAAAATTACAACTATTTTCTTTCCTCATTTTCTAGCTGCTCCGTGTCTAAACAGCTTAATTTATCTTTACCCCGAGGATCTGACGGCATACACTAGCGGATCTAGAGGTACTTATTGCCAAACATTCCTGTTTGCAATTCTGTATGGAAAAGCTTCTCGTTTTATACTTAGCTACATGTATTTTTGATATTTTGATTTTATGAATTTTGACGGAACACTTTACATTTTACTCTTAGGAATGATGTACCTGATGACGGATTTTGTATTCAGAATAACATCTTGCTCACGTATTACTTCATGGGAGTTTTCCTATTCGAGGTCTGGATGGATAGATTTTATGGTGTGGAGACCTTCTGGCAATAACTATAAGCTGGTAGCTTTCAACACACTTTATGTTGAAGGTATTAATTTCATCTGAAAAATAAAAGAAAACGGTTTTTTGCTTGTAAATCAAATTATATTTTCATGTTGAACTGTGCAATATTTAGGATTTTCAATAAATGATATTTGTTTCTCTAGAAATGAAAAAAAAAATTATACATAAAATTATGCTTAAATTTCTCAATTGTTTTAAAGGTGTCAATACGACTACCTACACAGTTGTGGAATACGAAAGGATAGCTGTACTAGACGGTGACTTAATTGGGTGGTAAGATCCATGCATCCATTTAGATTTTTAGCCGGGCTAATTGCTCAAGAGCAATTGCCGGCTTATGTGATCCTGTTCAAGGCAGGATGTTGACCCCATAGTCGCCATTTTAAAGTTACGTGCAAAAATATAGTTCTTACTCTCAACCGCTTTTGAGATAATACAAACGCTAAATAAAGCAACAACAAAAAAACGAAGTTTTATCTATATTAATTATTAAATAAACATTAGTAGTAATGACTTTGAAAACTTCATAAGTCAAAGAACATAGTTCATTAGCGTAAGGAATTTTGATAATCAGTGTTACCGTAGTTCTCTTCACATTCGAGGTAAAGCAGGAGAGGGAACCAGACTGGCGTATTTGTTTACAGTCAGCTGCGGTACCAGATTAATTCTGATTCTGAAAAATCGGATCGTGGTATTAGGATTGAAAACTCACTGTCAGTGTGTTATCATTTATATTGATAGTTTTAACATAATTGTTTTCATCAGAATATAAACGTGATTCATGTAAGAAATCCATTCTACTCTGTAAATGAGCCCCGGCTCTCTGTACTTCTGAGTACTTTGATTTCTAATTATCATTTTGATTAATTCGGTTTTACTATGTAACTAGATATTTTTAATCATAGAGTGAAAAATATGTAGAGTCAAGGTTGCAAAATAATGCTTTTGAAAGTAATTTCATTTTTTATGGAATATTTATTAATGTATGTCGACATTTTCCCATATATTTTTATGCTACAGAAAGGACAAGATTGCAAAGAGGTCAAATACTTTTGCCTCTTTCTTAACACTTATATTTCAACTTCAAATGGAGTCGAGTTCTGTTATCTTGAATTCCTGGATATCTCGGTTAAATCTAATACGAGTTAACTAGGCTTGACTGCATTATTTTTTTCACGATAATGAGGCTTAACTGTATTATACAAACCCTTTTTGATGTTTTACTAAAATTATTGATAAATGTGTGTTTGTAGGCGCTCTCTGGCAGACAATGATGATGGCAATATAATCACAAACGGAAATTGTATAGGACCTTGTGCTGAGGGGTTAAAAGCGTACTCTGCCAAAAATTTAATCAGAGGGGACTTGTTCGATTGGAAAAACCAGGGAACTGTAGTCAATACCACTGCTTATGCTATTAAAGCTTGCCTTGAGGAAAGTAAGATCATATCCAGTTTCAAAATGATAAAAATCTGTTTATCATCTCTCCTAAGGGCAAAGAACTGAGCGTTAAATGAAATAACGAATATTTTTGTGTTATTTAAGTTTAAAAATTTTAAACATGAATATGCAACGCTTTCAAAATTTATATTGAGGATTATAATGGCTTTTTTTCAAAATGAAATTAAAAAAATCTGAAGGAAAAATTCAAAAAATCCACGTGAATTAGAGTATTAGTAAAATTTAAACTGTCTATGATATATATGAAAGTAGGTGCACAAGATTTCAAGTTTATACAGATCAAAAATTTGTAATGAAATCAAAATTCTTTTTCTCGTTAGAAAAGTATACAAGAAGATAAAGCTAATCACTTAATAGCCTAATAAAGTTAAAGCCCTTTTATTTGAAAAATAAGATGAGTTCATTAATCTTTACCTTTACTATTATCATTTATATTATTTTATTATGAATTTTCCTTATTCTCATTTTTTAAGAAAGTAAAGAGTACAATTAATTCATTAATCCGATTTTGGTAAGGATCTAATGTAGTGATTATTCCACGTGGATAAGACGTTTTCATTAATTTAGAAATACATTTATTAGTTTTGGTTAAAAAAAATGAAATACAAAGATTTAAAAAATTTTAAAAATGAGTTCGAAATTTGAAACATTTCAAGTTTTCAGAACTACGTTTTGAGAGTTAAACGTTGTGTTTATTTCAAAATGTAAAAATTTTCAGATACACCAATGTCTTTTAACAACCAAAATCAATCGGCTGAGATCCCCGACCATTTAGCAGTTGGTGACTTTGTGATGATGTTAGAGGTTGAAGGGGCAGACTACGCTGAGGATGTTACCTTCACCGTAATGGAGCACCCCAATCCTGCATTTAATTACTCCCCTCAATACTTTGTCGTGGACGGAATAGGTATGTGTTAGGCATGCGTTTAAAGCATAAGTAGTATATTCAAAAACATATCTGTCAGACAATTGGTAGTGTCCAAATAAGATTGAAGTATTTGCAAGATGTCACTTAACCAATTAAAGGAAATGACATGTGTAAAGAAATTCGGTATATATAATGTATTTGTTAAGGACAAGTAAAGATCGCAAAAAAGATGCAGAGAGCTACAGTTCTAAAGGACTACCTAGTGCGTGTAGCAGCAAGGGATGCGTGTAATACCAGTGCCACAGTGACAGTTTCCATCGAATCACAAAATATGGTAATTTTTGTTTCTACCTTATAAAATTCAATACGTGTCAGACTATTGCATGAAACCTTTACTATTTCGAAAAATGCAAGTTAACTTCTCTTTTTGCACGATTCTCAATAAAGTCTAAAAGTATCACTAAGACCCATACTCTGGGGATAAGTTACTTTTTCGTTACAACTGTAATATTTCGTTCTCTTTATGAGGAGGTTGAATAGGAGATACATTGGGTCATTGTTTGGCTGACTTGTTCCATAAACATTGATAGGCTTTTAGTTTTATACTGAATTAGATTAGGCATTTTCAGTTTTAAATTAAATGGAGGTTGTAGTTATTTACGATATGAAAAATTATATAATAAGTATTTGAAAAACGAACAAAATAGAACTGTCGATTTGAGTTAAAAACGTTATGTTTCATCGTGATAAACGATGCCAATTTCGTGCCTTTTCCTTCCGTAAAGCAATATTCTCTAAGCATCGACATTTCTAGAAAGCGATCAATGGAGTTTTATGAAGAGACTTACTTTTACATTCGACGGCTGACTTTTACATTTTATTATATGGAGTAAATCTCTGATTCAGTTGTAGAAGTCAGTCGTAAATTGTAAAAGTAAGTCTCTTCATAAAACTCCATTATTCTCACTTAACGATCGACAAACTTCCTTGTAGAAGATATTCAGAAAAATTGTAGTTGCAGAGTAGGGTCTTATTGCCGAGTTAAAATTTGCTTAACATGTCTTTGTATTTTCTCTTTACGAGATTGAAATCTACTATAACCGTTTTGGCTGATTTGCAAATGGGAAGAATATACGACGTGTCTTGATGTTACTACGTGTTTATCACCATAACATATTTTATTAACGTAAAATATTCTTTAAATATTTCTTGTCAGATAGGAAATCTTCTTTAATTACTTTTCATATGTGTTGTTACAGCCTCCAGAAATGTTAGATCTTCCCAACTCCATGGCTGTTGTTGAGCAGACTGGCGGAGATCAAGTTTTATACTCCACGATTGTTGAGGATCCCTCTGGAGACGAGGTTTGCTGTTTGCTAGAAAGTGTTTCTCCTCCTTCGCTGAACTTCAATGTTACAGGGAACTCGACGGCAGGCGCTTTCCGCGGCGTCTTCTCCATTCTAACCAGCGCAAATCCCGCCTTTTCTTACAAGGACATAAACTCTTATATGGTGAAACTATGCTGTGATGATAGTGCCGATAAAACGACAGGAATATTGCTTGTTAATGTCAAAAAGCCGGTTAAGGGGTCCGGTTATACACCTCCAGGTATGTATGACGTTAAATATAATTGAATAGTTATAAACAAGTTTATCTAACTCAGTACATGTACTTGCCCAATGTTCTTTGAACAAAAAATTATCTTATCTAACGTTTTTATTTTCAGATTGGTTCATATTGTCCGTGGGAATATCCTGTATTCCAGTTTTTATTATGGGATTTATGGCTTGCCTTGTGCTCATTCACTCAATGTTTGTAATAGGATGAGAGCCATTCCTGATCGTTGTATAATTTATCATTAATTTTATCCATAAACATTTGTTACAGCATCTGAATTTTGTAAAACTGTGAGTTATCTCATGTTTTATTAATAACAATTACATGTATTTTGATATTTTTGCTTGATTTATCTGTCTTTCTTGTAAGAACATCAATATTGTTTTTCTTCATCAATTCAATATAATAATTTTAAATTCAAAAAATGTTTTTCTCTTTTTATTATCTTTCAAAAAGACCATGTAAGCTTCTGAGATATGTCTTGTTATACTTCATTTAACTTCTGATTTTCGATTTTTCAAATAATTTTGTTAACGCTTATAACTATTAAACGGTGTAAAGACAATAAGAACATCATTATTAATGGTAACCATTAAGACGAACTTTTGAAGGTCTTTTTTGATATATATTTTAAAAAGTATTACTTAATTCATTCAAAATGAAAACCTTAGTAATTATAAACCTTTTCTGTCTAGTTTGTTGGAGAGACTTGTGGAATTTATTTTTGATTAGTTTAAGTCGCTCACAGACGATCTGTGTAATGTCCAGGTACTTTACTTGAAATATATATCATTTATTTATTATTTATGAAATTTGGCATCAGAAAATACTTTAACTTTATCTGAACTTAGGGGGTCCTGTATTTCTAGCGAGTGAAGTTGTGTGACCATACTTTTACATATAAATTGTTGTTGATTTTACTAATTTTAAATGTCTTTATTAAATTTTGGAATATATATCAGAATATAATTTTGAAAACTTTATTATCTGTTTGCTGATTTTGTAAAAACCACGACCAGCTAGGTTTATTCATATTTCGCTACCAGAAATTATAAGACCAGATCTTGTACCAGTAAATACCATTTTAGAAATTAAATGAAAATTTTATCCAATTTTACGAACTTAACGGCGTACTTCGAGGGTTCTGTAAATTTGTTGCCCATGTGTTAACTCAAACTTCCTGTCGGGATTACGAATCAGTGACGATCAGCATCGAGTAAATGCAGTGTCTACAGTGGAAGCCAGTCCAGTTTCAGGGGACGAAAACCTTTCTCGGTTCCAGTCCGAGTCCAGTTATGAACTCTCACAAGCCCAGAGACAAAATCCTGTTCTGAAACATTTCTTCTCATTTAAAGAAAAATACAAAGATGAACCTCCTAAGTGGCATAAAGTTTCTCACCTACCCCCAGCCCTCAAATCATATTGGTCACAGTGGAAAAAAAAATTAAAATTGTTAATTGTGATTTATACAGAAAATGGGTGGATGTTGATAAAATTTCTGATAGACTACAACTGTTGGTACAAAAATGTTGGCAAAGTAAAGGTTTAAGTTTGTTACATAACTCTTTGCTTTCAGGTCACTTAGGCATAACCAAGACCATACACAAAATTCGGGCAAGATTCTATTGGACAGATTACATCCCATACCAGAAGATGGATTGAGAAGTGTACTTTATGTCAAAAACGTAAACCCCCTTCGGGGAGCTATGGCCCAGTACAATGTTGGTGCAACCTTAGAAAGAATAGCTCTATATATACTGGGTCCATTGCCCAGACCTAGAAAGGACACAAATGCATATTGGCTATTACAAATTATTTCACGGAATGTGCAGAGGACTACCCTATGATAGACCAGGGAGCAAGTATCATTGCCGATTTCTTGATTGATTTCATTTGTCATAATTGGTTACCCTGCCAAATACATTCCGACCATAGACAATTCTAGTTTTATCATTTTAAAGAACTCAGAATAACCCTTGGAATTGACCAAACAAGCACCTCTCCTAACCACCCTCAAAGTGATGGACTTGTAGAGAGAATTAACAGGACAATTATTGATATGATTAGTAAAGCCATTAACAAAAGTCAATGGGATTGGGACAGAAAACTACCATTTGTGATGTTAGCATACAAATCCTCTATCCAAGAGAGCACTAGGAGAACTACCATATTATGATGTTCGGTCGTGAACCCCTTTTACCGGTTGATTGTATAGAAAATGCCAAGACCACTAAATAGCGTCCAATTATGTACAAGACCTTGAAACGAAATGGTGGAATGTGTATAATATGCTCGTGAAAATATTTTAAAGCTAGTGACATAAAAAAGAAATATTATTACTTCAAGACCAATGACCAAACTTTTTCTCTAGGGGATGGTGTTTTGTTATTTAACCCAGTGAATATTAAGGGAAAATCACAAAAACATTATGTAAACGGGAGGGACCCTACACTATAGCTAGAAAATTGCTTACAAGTCAAAAGTTGAATATGTGATAAAATTGAAACCATATTTTGGGAGAATGAAAGAGGTTTGTACCACCCAGTGACAGAAACACCCCTGCCCAGGGGACCCAAAATGTTCAATAATAGAATTATAACTCGGACCAAAGAATGAAATAATTACATGTAAATTTGTGTTGGTGGACTTTTATATTTCATTTTTTTTTTACACGAAGTGTAACTTTTTACAAGTGTTCACAGATATCTTGGATACCCCTCTCTGTCTGAGGAACCGCTGCACCAATGCGATGGCTGTGGACGGAGGTTTTTTTTCAAAACACAAACTATCTGTCACAAGAGGAATATCCATGTTGACAGAGTCTTCTGTTTCTTTTAATATTATTCTGAACCAAAAACCAGGAAGAATCAACTAAAAACAAGAGGCCCATTGACCACATCACTCACCTGAATTGCTTTGACCATGTTGTTCTTTACCAGACCCCCCCCCCCCCCCCTTGTAATACCTTTTGTTCCTATACAAGTCTATACAAAAAAGTCTTAATATTTCTAATGTTTTGCTCAGCGGGCATAAAATGTTTGGCCGCTGGGTGAGATTTTGAACCGGTCGATGAGATGTTGGACCGCTTACGTCACAGAATGGGCAGAGCATAGTCTAATTTTCTAAATTTACACTACCCAATGATGCTTTTACATAAGTTTCAGCTTTTCTGGGCCAGTAGCTCCTGAGAAGATTTTCCCCCATAAATTTCCATGCAAAACTCGGATCCCAAATTATGGCCCCGCCCAAACCCCCGGGGGTCATGAATTGAACAATTTTGAATCTACGCTTCCCCAGCTGGATGCTTTCACATGTTTTAAATTTTCTGGCTCAGTGGTCTTTGAGAAGATTCTTTAAGAATTTTACAAACTATTTCAAAATATAACAAAACTTCCCTATTGTGGCCCCCCAAACCCCCGGGGGCCATGACTTGAAAAATTTAGAATTTACACTAGTCTACCCAGGATGCTTCTATATAATTTTCAGGATTTCTGACCCATTGTTCTTCACAAGATTTTTAATAAATCGGATTAAAGATTTCAAGACTGTCATTGACAACAAAAGACCACCAACAGGGACACCTACCCGAAACATCTGCAAGACCGCCCTCTCCTGTTTACTCTGACATTTCTTCTGTTGAGTCTTTAAATCAGGAGGACCCATTGGATCTGTCTGACTTGAATTTTGCTGGACTATCTTTTCCTGAACTGATGTCATTTCAGGACCCCAAAGATCCCAAGATCTCTGTTCCTGAAACTATTTGCGATTCTTTAGACACTTCTGAGTGTACTCCTGTAGAACCCTCACCCCCCTTCCTGTAGTCACCGCCGAAGAAAGCCTCTTGACCTCATCCTACCATCTGCTGTCAGGAACAGTGCCTGCTCTGAGGGACTTGCAGGACCTTCCCAACCTGCTGGTTTTTCTTTTTCTTCATCCAATCTTTTTTTTACTTCCTCGGCGCACAGAATCAGTATTTACTTGCCAAGATCACAGTTAACGGAGCAACGCACACGGACTTTTTTTTCTTACGAAGATCTACATGTATTTCATATTGTATATGTTATTAAACTGTTGTTGAACAGTTAGCAAGTATATTTGATACAGAAATTGCTATCATTTGTAAATGTTATGGAGATTGTATTTGTTAATGAATTTGAATGAGTATAATTATTTATATCCCAAAGATTCGAGGACGAATCTTTTGTAATGAGGGGGTGATGTAACTTTTTTTTACTGTATATATATTTAAAATGTGTTTATTTATTTCTGATTTTAATTTATTCCGACCGGAAGTTTCATTCATCATTATTGTATGTTTAAACTTCCTTTAAACTTGTTGTACATCATTGTTTTACCTTATTTATAGGTCAACTTTTATTTCATATTTGTACTTTCGTTTTCCATTACTTCCAGTCGCGGGAAATTATGTACAGATTTTACCTGGAATTGTCGTAATTTCGCGTTTAGTAACGTCACGTTGAGACATGCTACGTCACTTTGCGTCAACGTTTAGTTTAAGAAGTCAGTTGGAATTTTTAGGTTATAGTGGACGGGCGTGGACATTTTTTAGAGTGACTTTGGTAGTCAGACAGTCTTGTAGAATTAATTTTTATTCAGTTTTAGTGGCTTCCCAGAAACTTTAATTGAAATATCATTTAATTATTAGCTATGAAACTTCGCATTAGTAAAATCCTCTTAACTTTATCTGAACTTCGGGGGTCCTGTAAATCGAGGAAGTGACGTTGTGTGACCATACTTAATATAAATTGTTGTTTATTTCATTAAATATCATTATAAAAGTTTGGAAAAGCATTACATAATTTTTGAAAACTTTATTTCGCTACCAGAAATTATAAGACAAGGTCTTAGCCATGACCAGGCTTATACTAATGAATACCATATATAGTTACTAATAATTAATTTATCCTAAATTACGAACTCGTAACGGCGAAAAAACATTACATTCTATATACATTGTATTTTAAAAGCTTAAGGTCATACGCAATGTAGTTTGAACTTTATTGGGTTCTTCCCTGGAGTTGAAGAGTTCCACTAAATGAAGGACCCGTGGTTATATATGGATTTGTACACCTCTTCTAAAATAATTTTTGATGAAAAAAAAGTTCTGGAATTTATGTTTTGTAATTTTTGTACATTTTTCTTTGATTAATGCAAAATATTTCACAATTTGACAACCGATACTTCTCCGCCAGGATCCAGGCGTTCCCGGCGGCAATCTAGTTTTGTTTACAGTTGAATATTGTCATAATTGTTACAAGAGCTCGACTCCATACAATTCCTTTGACGATAAACATAACGTAAATTTCTCCTTTTTTTGGGCATCCATACTTAATTCCTAAAATTGAATTTGTTAATCTACAAAATCTACATGTAATTACCACTGCACATCCTTTCTATTTGTTTATCTTTTAGGGGAGGATTCTTTTCATCAGTAAACTATACAGAGCTATAGATTCCAAAAAGATTTTGGCATTCATCGATCATTTGCCTCATGATTACACTCGGGAATGAAAAGTATAGTGTACAAAATTTGGCGTATTCAAAATTTAGCGGTCAATGGATATGGAGTTGTTGGCGTAATCATGAATTAGCGCTATTCATGTTTGTGTCGTATATTCTACTTATAAATTATTTCTTAGCGGTATTCATGAATTCGCGCATCTTTGTACACATACGCATTAGGCCATTCCAAGTTTTCTTTTATGTTTAGCGTCCGCGTGCGCCTTGGTTTTAGACACCCCATATAAGAAAAAAAAAACAACATCAGGAGTCCTGAAATTGATTGACTTATTTGAATTTTGTCAATTTCTCCAAATAATTCTGTACAATAAGTTATATTGGGTGAATTTAAAGCATTTAATCCCTTGTTTTTGCTTAAGAATAGACATTTCTTCTATTTAAGCAGTTTATTTAGATCAAATCATTTGAAGGGCGTCATTTTAATGACTTTTAAGCCTGTGTTTATGTTTTAGCTTGTGTGTTTCTTGCGAATAGGTAGGTAAGTTTTTGAAAGATGGGTGGACGCTAAACATAGAAAAAACTTGGAATGGCCTTATCGTTTGTTGAAAATTTTTGAGTAAAGTGTTCTTATAGCCGATATAGCCTCATTTTAGTACATATTTGCTAAATGATTTCACATCGACCATGGCAAGATTTAAATGCTAAAAGGATTGTGAATCCGTGTCAATTACAAGATTAATAGTCACAAAATGCAGAAAGAAAACCAGTATACTTTCATTCAGTGTAAATAGACTGATAAACAGATTTCATGATGCAGTGGATTTCATGCAAACAATGCAGGTTTATCCTCGCACTTTGACAAGAAGTCATAAAAATTCCATGAAATTACTGGGAAGTCAACAGTTTTTTAATTTCCAACAAATAACCAATATATTCAAAAACAGTCAATATCATTTCCTGTAGAATACGAGGTGTTTGAAAGTTCTTACATGTCCGTAATTACTAGTATTAAGCCATGCACGAAATATAGAGAAAGATGTAATCTTGGATCAATCCGTCCGTCAAGTCTAATCAGTCGGTCGGGAGAGCGCAACCAAGCTATTTTTTAAAGGTGGTTTCAGTAGTTATCAACCCCTTCATCTCAAAATAACGATGTGAAACCAGTTAGGTACACAAACACAAAACAATAAAAAAAAACTGAAAGAACTTTCCTTGCAAACGAAAGTCCAATCCAGGAAGTGTTAAATATTGGAGGAAGTTTATCTCCAAAACGATCAAAGAATAATTTTCTTCAGGACTTTGGTCCGTTTATAATACTTAAAAGGCATTTTTGTCAATATTTTAACTGACAAAGAATTTTTTGATCTCATCGGTTTTGCTGATCATCAGATTGAATGAGTTACAACTGTACATAAAACTGTAGACGAAGAATTATTACAAAGAACTATATAGGGTTTCTATTATAGTTTGGCCCCCGTTTTTGTTACAATTTAAACGCCTATAAACCTCAATGAACTTGATATTTTTTGAAAGATTAGAATTTATACTTTTCTTTTATGATTAAATTGATATGTTGATTTAAGTAATATGCAGAGAATTAAAGGCTTAAAGTGACTAAGTTTACAAGGAAACGCCTAAAAGTGGCATTTTGAGCATCGTTATCGGCGATTTTAGTTATGTGCGACGCCTTGAACAAGAAAGATATTTACACACGTATAAGATATTTTCAAAGAAAGTCTTCATTCAAAAAAAATAATCTTGTTCATAAAGTCGCACACACTTAAAAAATTAAAAAACCTTGAGAAAAATAGCACTTTCTGACTCGCGTGACGTCACAAGCATGTACGGAGAAAGAAGACGACGTTGTTGACATGTGTTTAATTTTTTTTTATTTCGAAGGTAGCATCATCTATCGATTGCTTCATGTATATTTTCCACATAAAGTTCGAGACATTTCTATTTTTGAAACATATTTGTGATTAAAGAATATATTTTATCGGGATCGACATTGATCTGTTGGTGTGTGAATGTACGGGTGTGGATCACAAGGAAAACGATGATCGCGTTTGATCTTCGAATCGCTTGAACTTCGTCTACTATACATCAAATCAGTTCACAGAAGAAATATATACACAGTATACATTTTGTAAAATTATTTGATCATGTTAAAATACGTTCATTGTGTGTGCATATTTCCATATCTACTATATACGTTGTCATTTCTTCCCATATTCCATATTGTTTGACCTGTTTACAAGGCAACAAATATACGGCCAACCAGACGTGTAAAAAATTCAATGTTATTCTAAGAAGTTCGGGCATTAGTAATTTCAATAAAACCAACTAAAATATGTTTTTCTATAAATGTTGAGTACAGATACTCAAATAGACAACAAAAATAATATTAATATTTCTATAATTTAATTTTATTGCATAATTAACTTATTTATATGTACAAAAAAAAAAGAAATAATAAATAGGCCTAAATAAAAACAAACAAACCTGTTCATTGAATTTGTGTATCTCCTCAATGGCCAGTTACATGAATTCGTATTGTTTTCTTTAACATTTTTATGTTTAATTTTAATAAAACCTTATATCATTATGTCTTTTGAATTTTTTAACAATGTATTGTATAGGCAGTATTTACACGATCTTCCCTTTCTGATACTAGAATTTTTTTTACATGTTAATAGGAAAAGGCCATCGATTTCAATGGAGAGAACATTAAAATGATTGATAGATTGTTTTCAATGTCCCTGTTGAGAATTTTTCTTTGTATTGAGATACCACCAATTGCAGATGAAGGGCAACAGATTCTAACCTATACTCGGCACTTAAGGCAACTGACCAGCGAGAGATCTCTTTCGCGCCATCTCCTACTACACACGGGACCTCAGTTTAAACGAAGGACCGGCCTCCACGTCCCTTGGTGGGATTCTATTCCTCGACATAAGGATTGACTCCTTACTTCCCGACCCTATAGAAAGATGCTTTAACTACTGCGCCACGCGAGCGACACTTTGGCTATAGAATCATAAATTAAAAATTCATAAATATAAAAAAAAATATAAGTCAATATGTCGTTTCACTACTTATTTCTGCATTTCAAATATGATCATGCGATGCAAAATTTTAATGTTCATATTGCAAAATTATGCTGAATGATACAGATTTTTTTTTTTTAATAAATTCCTCCGTAAAAAATCCCATTAATACTTAGCATTTTTCATATTTTCATCTGCCAGTGATTTGAATTTTATAAATGATTATGGTATAACAATTTTTGACAAGACTTTGAATTAGAGATTTAATCAAATCATAAATCATATGTATACATGTACTAGAATATAAACTTCTAATTTTTCTAAGTTACAAAGTTATTATCGGAAAGGACTGCATTAACGGACAGACTTATTGTAAGAGAGACAAGTTGATTCCTGTCAACAACCACGTCCCTCAATACCAATTAGTTTTTGTTAAAATGTTAGATATTTATGCGCCCGAGTTCATTTGTTTTTGTCTTGTCTGTCTGTTTGTCTGTTTATCTGTTTGACTGTCTGTTTTTCTGTTTGTCTGTCTGTTGTCAACTTTAACCTTCGCCATAACTTTGAAAACGTTCGAGATAGAGACTTCATATTTGGAATGCATACTCCACTAATTAAACACTCTCAACTGACACCAAGTTCAATGACCTTGTGACCTTGACTGTGACCTATATGCTAAAAATAGTTTTTTTCTCGAACATTTGCTCTAACTTTTGAACCATAGGAGATAGACTTTATATTTGGTATGCATACTTCATTAGACTTTATATCCGGTATGCGTACTTCACTAGTTAAGTGCTTTCAAATGACACCAAGGTCAAAGACCTTGTGACCTTGACTGTAACCTATATCCTAAAAATAGCTTTTTCGAACTTTGTTGCCGCCGGGCGCATAGAGTTTAACAAACATATCTAACTTGTTTTCTTTATTCCTAAAACTATAAAGTAAAAAAAAAATCGGAAAAAATTGTATAAAAAAAATTAACGAATGCTTTTGTTTGGTAAACAACGACAAAAACTGATCTAAGGGAATAAGTTTGTACAAAATGGTTGCTATGGCAACGGACTTGCCTATCAATTTAATATAATTCTAAGTACAAAATCATCTTAGGGTATCCAGAATATAAATATTTATGGAAGATTTTATAGATGTTACCAAAATTACAGATCTCTTAATTGTCAATAAAACCATAATTTCAGATATAATGGAATAAGTTTGAATACAGTTTCCATGGTAACGGAATACCTGTTAAATTTAAAATATATTTTCTTAGTAAAATAGTCACTTTGACATATCCCAAAGTATACATACTATCATTAACTTAAGACAATATAGTTGGTGCCAAAATTAAAGATTGGTTAAATGACAATAGATGGCATTATATGCCAGATTTAGAGGTCTGAAGGTGTATGATTTTGACGACGGTGTCCATGGCAACGGAACGCCTGATCAAATTAAATTATATATTTTTAGAAACATCCTTGCCTTATCCCTCTCCATAGTAAAGATAAACATTTTCTGAGTGGGGGCCTTAAATGGCCCTTACCCTATATACTTCTTTGGGAAGTCTGAATTTAGTGGTAAGAGTGACTGTTCTAAAGTCGCGAAGTAAGAAGTTAATCCTTACGTCGCGGGTTTGAATCCTGCTGTAGGACGTGGTGATTGGTCCTTCGGATAAGACCGTATAGACCGAAGTCCGGTGTCGCAGTAGGTGCTGGCAGGAAAAAAAGATTCCTCTCTGCTCAATGTCCGTAATTCCAGACAAAATTTGCAGCTCTTTACCGGCATGCGGTGGCGTCTCAATATGAGAGAGAAATTCTCGAGAGTGACATTAAACAATATACAATCAATCAAAAATGAAGGAGTATCGAGGCAGAGACACTGCCAAGAAGGACAGCTCAGAGACCACTGTAGCAACCCAGACCTGCTGGAAGGACTACCAAAGTCTCGTGTCTCTCTTCCCTGCCAGACACCAGAGCTGTTTTGCATGATGATCAAAAGCATGAACCAGCTTGGGAAAGCTTGAAGTGAACACGTAAGGAATGACGACTCTAATTCTTGGTCAATTTATTCGATATAACCTGGTTTGGATTGGTTTACGCCTTTTTAGCTCACCTGAGCCAAAGGCTCAAGTGAGCTTTTCTGATTAAAATTTTTCCGTTGTTTGTCGTCGTAAACTTTTCACATATTCATCTTCTCAAGAACCACTGGGCCAATTTCAACCTAACTTGCTACAAAGTATCCTTGGGTAAAGGTGATTCAAGTTTGTCAAATGAAGGGGCACGACCTTTTCCAAGGGGAGATAATTTAGAATTAAGAGAAAAATTAATGGCATTTTTAAAAAATCTTCTCAAGAATCACAGTACCAGGAAAAATGAAACTCATGAGGAATCATCCTCAGGAAGTGTTGATTCAAGATTGTTCAAATCATGACCCCTGAGGGTAGGTTGAGGCTAAAATGGCGGATTAAAGTTTTACTAGGAGTTAATAGGAAATTTCTTCTTCTCGAGAACCACTGGGCCAGGAAAGATCAAACTCATGTGGAATCATCCTCTGGAAGTATAGATTGAAGTTTGTTCAAATCATGACCCCGGGGAGTAGGGTGGTGCCAAAATGGTAATTTACAGTAATAGTCACTGAATGTTTCGGACATTCTAATAGGCGATAATGATCTCCTGTAGTTTACTGGACACCTCTGTGAGATTTTCTTGTACCTATGGGACGACGTGTCCTATCCTGTCCTGTGACTGCAACGTCTTTCCCACGAGTCTTGTGCACGCCACTGAGATGCGAAACATGAGACCACGACTTGCAAATACGGCTGCTCCAACACAGGGTGTTCCTCTACCTCTAAGAATGATTCATTGTTTGTTGTTGAACATCCCTCTCGAGAATTGTTCACTCGTTGGAGACGCCTCTTTTCGGTGGAAGGCTATACTTGGCTCTAATGACCATTGAGCAGTGATGAATCATTTTCGTGCCAGCATTTACTGCGACACGTGACCTCGCTTTACACGATGTCGTCCAAAGGACCGGTCTCCACGTCCCAAAGTAGGATTCGAACCTACGTGTACCAACTGATCAACTCCTAACTCCGCGGCTTTAGCACAGACGCTCTAAACACTGTGTTACGCAGGCTTTCTGCAAGAGACGCTCTGATATGAAGTTTCACTTGAGGTCGTTTCATAGATTGTACGACTCCGCAATAGATATTTTCTTTTTCAATGCCATCCAACCATAATGCCAAACACGATCTTTATAGATCCTGAAAGTTGTAAGTTTATGGCTTTCCTGTGGGACCCAGGAACCGAATCATCAGTGATGCCATCACCATCTGCCTCCGGGCCATCCGTGCAGTCAACATCCACATCATCTGCACCTAAGCCATCCATGTCATCATCTCCCAACATCTGTGTACTTATCCGTGTCATCCACGTATATCTTTACCTAATTGCACCGTCTGTATTAATACCTGCAGTTTCCTGCTAGACAGTCATTTCATTTTCCTCGTTGCCTGAAAGATATGTTTTGTTTTAGTTTAGATATAGAGAGGTTAGAGAGGATGCACAAATGGCAAGAAAGTAGGAGAGTCGAGAGGGAGAAAAGGCGTTTGAAGTTTAATTTCGATAATGTTGAGAGAAATGAGATTGATTTATTGTATGTTATTGCACATCCCTCTTGAGAATTTTTCACTCATTTGGAGAAGCCACTACTTGCCGGTGGAGAGCTTCAAATTATGTCTTACACCCCGCAATCAGGGCCATTGAGCATGAAGGGATCTTTTACATGTCAGCACCTACTACGACACAGGACCTCGGTTTATACGGTCCCATCCAAAGAACCTGAAGAGAAATGACTCATTAAGAGATATGAGAGCAAGCGAGATCGGTCTGTAATGTTGCAATCTGTTCCATCAAAGTTCGGGATTAAAATATTAATGCTCACGGAAGCAGCGTCAGTTATATTTTCAACATGAGAATACATGTATATAGAGGTGAGCGATGTGAATCAATCATTACAGGTACGAGTGTTGCTAAAACGCGGAACGGAACGGAAAATAAATGTTCAAGCAAATAAACTTGATTCGATATAAATCAGCATTATTCATTATCTAAAAGCCGTATGTAATAACACATTATCGTAAAATATGATATATTCATGAATCATGCACCCATCAGAACTTGCACATGTACATGAGATGGTCAATAAAGTACATACTGTGATATATGTGCAACATTTACTACCTAGACTCAAATCCTGAGTATCAACCTGTCAAACATTTATTAAGGAGGGATTAAATATGTATAACATATATCCTTTCTAAGAAAATTTATGTATTTTAAATGATTTAATCGAAAATAATATTTTCCGTTCCGTTCCGTGTTTTAGTAACACCCCTACAGGTACAACATAGGGCGTCAAAGGATCCGAGTCTCTGTAACTATAGAGAAAAATAAACTGAAAACCACTCTCTGTTATATAAACAACGAAAGAATAGGCAGTTAACAACGTACAGTACACGGGAAGCCAAGTGTCCGACTTCTATAACGAAAATACGGGTAGAGACTTGGGACCCTGTCACCCTGCAGATTTTATGACTACCACAAATAAAAGCAACAGCAATTCTATTAAGATTTGGTATCAAATGAAACGAAATAGTATTAGTATAATATGAATAGTTATATGAAAATAGTACGCCTGATGTTATCTACGATTTGGCTAAAAAAAATTCTGCAGATGAAATGGATGATGCTCAAAATGGGGCTATTGGACGAGGATTTGTTTTGAGTAATACTCAAGAAGCTTTCATGTGATAAGTACAAAGAATGTTTGTTCAGGTCGCTTCTATTTAATACGTCGTCGAAAAGCGAAGACAATCGGAAGGAAGTGTAATATACCTAAGATGCGTTTGCTTTATATCCGGAAAGTTACAAGTCTGCTTTGTATCCTAGCTAGTTATCTTCATTAAATCGGTATGGACAGTAACCATTTTAACAGAACTACATGTACAACTAATGCAATCTTTACTTTCTTACATGTACCTTAGTGTTGATCCTACAATATTGTGTCATGTATTTATGATCACGTTTTAAAAAAAGCGTCATGATTTTGAAAAAATCATAAAAAAAAAATACAGTCTCACAATATTACACAATCTTATCCATGAAAGTGACTTACCACTATGAATAGCTAAGAATCTCCACTAATCCATCTATGACGTCATTTGTTAAATATGACGTCAGCTTAAAACGAAAAAGTCTCGTGAATGTTAACATGGGGAAAGGCAAAGAATTTTCTACACCCCCCAAACATATGATTGTTGTCAAATACCTGTCAGGACAGTGCGATCCTCTCCCATTCTGGCCGTGGTTGAATGAGAAGTGAATTTCTCGTAGTTCATAAAATTTTGACCAATGCGAGTAAAGCATATTGTCGGACGATGAACTTTGATGTGACTTTTCAATACCGAATCGCAGTGTTACGGATTTTGTTATTTTTTTCTGACATGGGGTGTCAAAAACCAATTAAGTCGTTCGCAGACACTTCACGTGGGAAAACATCCCTAGAATGACTTGATTTCTCACTCGCCGAGATCCAAATAATTCTTTCCATGCGAAAATCATTCAGTAGCTCAAATTGATTGATTGTATATTAATTAACGTCCCCTCGAGAATTTTTTACTTGTATGGAGACGTCACCACTTGTGGGCGGAGAGCTGCAAATTTTGTCCTATATATATATATATACTCGGCACTTAGGGCCATTGAGCATGGAGGAATCTTTCTTGAAAGTGCCAGCACCTTCTTCGACAGGGGACCGTCCTCCACTTCCCAAAGTGGAATTAGAACCCGCGAAGAAATGATCGACTCTTTATTTCGCAACTTTAAAGCAGACGCTTCGCCACGCGGGCGACCAATAGCTCAGAATGGTGCTCATTAAATATTATCTTTTTTTTTTATTTCTTTATGTTAAAAAGTTGTGAATGTTTCAATTATAAAAGTTAAGTCCAACTATTAAAATATTTTATCTATATAATAAAACAATGCTAGAAAATAGTTTTTTTAACAGTAAAATACATTTAGATAATTCAAACCCTCCCTTCTTCTTACGTCTATGGCACGAGATTTGAACTCACTTAAAATCAAGTAAATCAAACACCATGCGAAATACATATTATACGGAAACATACCGAGATAAGAAAATAGTGTCAAAAACTAAAATGTAAGATTGATTGTATATTGTTTAACGTCCCTCTCGAGGATTTTTCACTCATATGGAGACGCAACCACTGGCCGATGGAGAGCTGCATATTTTGTCCTATACTCGGAACTCGGGGCCATTGAGCAGGGAGGGATCTTTTTCGTGCCAGCACCTATTGCAACACGGGACCTCGGCTTATACGGTCTCATCCGAAGGACCGGTATCCATCTTCCACAGTGGGATTCGAAGCTGCGACGTTAGGACCAACTCCTTACTTCGCGACTCTATAGCAGACGCCCTAACTACTGCGCCACGCGTGCGACTCTAATGCAAGAACCGAGTCAAAGTGACTGTGCCACGCAGGCGACTATAATGTAAGAACTGAGTCAAAGTGGAGAAAAAATACCATCAATCTAAATAAATGAGTATTTAGTTGAATTAAATTTAACTCTTAACAAACAAACACTATAAAACAGGTTATACAAACCAACGTGTACGTGTAGCACCGGAAATCTGTGCATTACTCATAAGTTTTCCTATTGACGAATTTCTACACGTATCAACATACATGTAGATTGTCAAGTACACGGAAGTCCAAACTAGTAGCCTATAATCTTTTAACTGCTGTTTATTTTTCAAAAAGTGTGCGTTTTTCTAAAACCTGAATATTTAATGCAAACACTGATTATAAAAACTGAACGTCACTAAAAAAATATAAATTAATAGGGAGTTAAATTCACAACATATAAATTTTCGAAACATGCTTTGATCCATTAAAAATATAGGAGCTCTGTTCAATCTATTTTCTCATAAGTACATGCATATATTTATGCAAAACGGTAAGATACATATTAAAAATGTTGTATTTTTAGATGGTTTTTTAAATGTAAACCACTTAATATACATTTAAAACACTTACAAGTACAAGTTTTACCTTGTAAAACAAGTAAAAAAATAATTTCAACGTGTTCGTGTAATTCTAACTTGTAGTTTAAATGAACACGTACAAGTGAGCTTGCTATACCTCTCTATTGATGCAGAATAACGTGTAAATTAAAGAAAAATAACTTGTAGAAACTAAATCAAGTCAGTATAAAAATGTACAACTTGTGTGCGATTTATCAAACTAGAAACATTGTAAGAATCAGAACAAAGCATGAGCAAAATCCCATAACGAAGACAGGAATGCAGGACATCGCCACGGACAGCATAAACCAATCTGAAAAATGGGGAAAAATTAAAACAATTAACTGCTATGAATTTCTACCAGTAAACCAGTAACATCCTTCACATTCGTTCATAAAGATGCTTTACATTTACAATATTTCAATAGATTGTTTCCATGTTTTTCGACATTAATATTCGTGAAATCCTGCATTTATTACATCGACATCCCTTTATTTAAATTATGGGTACATCCCTTTAATCATTTTTTGAATCGGTATGGATGCTACAGATTCCATGAATATCTCTGTGGACGGCAAGTGGTCAGGGAAACCGAGTCTAAACATAATTTTTTGAATCGGTAGGAGAAGAAAATAGTGCAGAAAAAAATTACAGGTTCCTTAAGGGTCCTCCAAACACACACATACGCAGCTTATGTTCTCATATTATTGAGCATTACTTTTAATCAAAGTACTGAAAGTACTCATGGGAGTTGAACATTGTTATCTGAAAGATCTCACAGGAAGTATAGGAACATCTTCATGCATTCAGATTCAAGTCAGCTAGAACTGATTTGTTAGAGATACAAAACGAAACATTAAAAATGATTTCTATTGCATTTAAATAGCCAAGATCATGGGACTGCTCTTAAATTAGCTGCAGAATTGTAGCTCTCCGAAAAAAAATTGACAGACCGGAGAGCTACAGAGCTATCCATTGAAAAAACTGTATATTTATTGCACACGAACAGTTAAGTTTAGTTCTGGATTAATTCTTTCTAATTCTTACCTCAACAATTTGACCAAACCAAACAAACAACCCCCATCACCAAAAAAAAAAATTTCGAACTCGAAAATACTATTTTTGTTGTTAGGTTTTAAACTTCTTTCAGTACCATTTATTACTAAAACTCAAACACTACCCTTATATTTCTGAAATATTTGAATCAAAACGCCCCCTACTCTCTTTAGAATGTGTACAAGATATTTGGTCCCAAGAAAGAAACAAACAAACACTCTTTATATTCGATGTTACCATCACCAGACACTAGATTGTCATTTTTCTTCCTCTGATTAAAACAAGTATTTGCTATTCTCTTTTGGGTATGAATGTTTCTTTTCGGACACAATAATTAATTTTTCATGGAACTCCATGCTTATCTATTTTATCAAATGTATCTATCTTTATAACTTAATCATCAAGTTTTGTTATTCCATAATTTTAAATTTCATTTCAAGTAAAATCTATATAGAAGTAAGTATGTCTGAATACTTTACATTTTGTTTGTTTTACGTTCGATAATTTTTCAATCATATTGAAACACTTAGCTACATGTAAGTCTACAATTTATTACCTATACATGGCTCTCAAAACCATTGAGTAGTGAGGGATCGTTTTGTGCAAGCACATACTGCGACATGGGATTTCGGTTTATATTGTCTCATCAAAAGAGTTTATCTCTAAATGCATCCCACAGGATTCGAACATGCGACGTAAGGATCAATTAATACATCAATTAACACATTACGTTGAATCTCTAGAGCAAACTATTTTAACAACTGCGCCACGCGAGTGAGACTTTAAGTTTGTGATTTTGATTTGATTCAAATGTAATTAAAAATCAGACATAGTTTAACGAGCTACTACAAAAAAAATAGTTGTAATCATTCTCACATATCGATCATTGGGATTATCATACCATTGTGTCTGTGCATACGCATGTATTCATTAATCTTAACTGTTTTAATTATATAATAAAATCAAATGATACATTTTATAAGATAATACTGCAATACAATTACACACACATTTTCAAGTTCAGATTTGGTGCTGTACACGTGACCAACTGAATGCTGATAAATTCATTAAATTAAGGATGCAAAATTAATGTCATTTGAAATTGTGTGATCGAATATCAACAAACTTTAATGCTATTATTTTTTCCCTTTACCAACGTAAAAAAAAATGAGTTGCATGTATCTGGTCTGACAAAAATTTTCCAGTCTAACAGAGCATTTTACTTGTCAGAGCAAATAAATATTTTTCGCGGTGTTTTTTTTTTAAAAAAGAAACGTTGTTCTGTCTCATTATTGCTGACACAAATTGAAAGAAGTTTGGTTAAACCTTAGCGTTCCTTTCCTTACATCTTTGTTTACGTCTCTATATTTAGACAATCGCGTAATTGTCAAACCAGTTAGACCAGTTATTGCTCCTTGGATGACCCAGCACTTTTTGTAATGAAGCGTAGTGGAGTCAGCCGAGGATTGCCGAATGCTAAATGTCGGAAAACTGGGACTTTTTTTCATACGGAAGTCAAAATTTATGTGTCATTTCTCAAGAAAGATGACAAAAACATGCTATTCAAATTAAGTTTAATAAAATTCTATTTCATTTACTTTCAAATCATTTATGAAAATTAGATTAATTCAGAAAAATGAGATGGACTATTTTTATTGCGGAAGTTTCTTCGAGTGGTACGAGTTTGTATTGAATATCACAGGGGAGTAAATTGGGCGACACAGAAACACCATGACGGCCGCTATATAATTCATTGTAAAATTACTGCGCTAGAAACTGCGTGACAGCCTAGGGAGTCTGAACATAGTTCAACTCCCAAAAAGCATATCAACCTTTAAAAACTGGCCAGGAATCAAAATGCAATTTATACTGATTTTTTTAAAATAATAATTTCATAAGTTTCAAGATATTTTTCCCAAGGCGTTTTTCAAACGTAGCACAAAATATTTTGTCTTACCCTATCGCATATTTTTAAGCTCGCAGAATAATCATAAAAACTTAATTTTATCGATCGAGATATTTTTAGAGAAATTTAATTAATAATAATAAAAAAAACTCATTTTCTCTAAAATACATCTAGAGAAAAATCAAGGAAGACTCCTCATGTATAAAGGAAACATGGATGAATAAGATAACACAAAAAACAAAGAATTAAAATTAAATGTACTGATGTAGAAAAAATATTTTCAAAGTCTTTGGTATCAAATTTCCTTTTTTGTTTATCTTTCCTCATGGGTGGGACTCAAAAACCTTGGCAAGTTTCCGCATACGTCACCATACAATAGTTACCCATTACTGACTACTGAACCAGACAGATATAAAAGAGCAAAATTAGAAACGCACACTATTTTTATCAATAATAACGTAAAAGCACACATTGAGATAATGTATTATTAAAATTATTCAAATAAGTGTGCAACAATATCAACTTTCAACACAGACTCTGTTGACGATCATATGGCAGTGCCAGTGGGTTGATTAGGCTGAAAGTATAAATAACCTTTAGTAAAAGTTCTCGTCATACCGGCGCCCGTTGTTTTCGAATGATTATGTAACATAACCAAATGTTTTTTGAAAGAAAAAAAAGAACGGGCATCCTTTTCTATCGGTCACTCGGTGACCATGCCATATGTTCAATGTTTATGATTTGGTTGTCGCTCTCAGAATACTGCATACTTTTCCATTAATTAAACAGTATCTCTATAGCGTTTAAAAGACTCTTTTGAAGACGGTGCCAGGCAAATCGTCAGTGCACAAACTACATAGAACCGAAAGTAAAATATAGTTTTCTTTGTCTACATACGTCACAAGTCACATGGTGTGGAGGACCCTTAATTTGCAGACTTGCATAAAAAATTGTGATGATGTACTAAAATTAGCTTCATACTTGTTGACAAGGAGTATCTTTCCTACCAAAATAGCTTAGCAAATCGACGCCGTAGTATTAAAAGGTCGTAAGTGGTAGTTACGACAAAAATAGCTTTTTTACAGATTCCAAAAATGAAATTTTTTATACACAAATTGATATAAAATTTACTTTGATCAGAGTTTAGTTTCCATAGTAACACGTGAAAACATTTTGGTCGTATCTAAAGCAGACAGATAAGGAAGAATTAAAAGGGTGTATCTACCACTTACAACCTTTCTCTCACATTATGTCATGTATTTTATCTCCCTAAAAAGTCTTATGTGACACTTACGACTCTTTTAACAAAACTGTTCAGCATCAAGCAAACTGACATGCCTGCAGATCTGATGGCTTGGAAGTGATGGAAAACGGTAAGACTATACTTATTTTGATTGTCATTTGATTGCATTTAAAATAACTTTGAATGGATGCTTTAAAAACAGATTATATTTTACTCAAAATAAAACAGAATTATAATAAATCTTATTTTATTTCCATACACATACGACCTTTTATGAAGTTAATTTGAAAGAACACTACATGCTGAAAGATCAGTCATTACTCTCATTAATATGTTATAAAGAGGGAAAATGTAAAGAAAAAAAGATATATACAAACAAACTTTTAAAAAAAATATTATTGTAAAGTTAAAAATTATTGCTACATCGGCTATTAAAGGATTCAATGCAGATACAACCTTTTATTTCTGTAACAAAATATTTTTTGTACCTTTTTTTTCTTCTAAACACTGCTTGTATAAATTAAATTTAAAATAAGATTGTAGGTTAAATTTGGTTGTTTTCATTATAAAACTGTTATTATTCTCAAGAAAATCAAACATTTGTGATTAGATTAAGAATAAATGTATTAAAATACACATAAATTGTATAATAATAATGAAAAACATGCAGTTTGGAATTTAAATTAAATGACAAGGTCGAATGTTTATTTGAATTAATTAGCAAATATGTTCATTGAAATGTACATATATCTTTATATTCCTATTTTTAAAAATGATATTTTTTTGTATCTGTTGTAGGTTTGGAGTGCATGTTTTGTAAAACAGCTAAAAAAGATCTTATTTTATTGGAATGTGAAGAAATAAAACAGAGTGAAATATACTCAAGAATTTGCAGATCCTTAAAAAAGGAGGTATTTGAAAACCAGGCTCCAGAGTACTTGAAAGGACTTTGGGCAACCCATCTTCTCAATGTAAAAGACAGACTTGATATTATCACTTTGAAGCAGAAAAAACTTAATGAAGAAATTCAGTTACATCTAAAAGAACACAAAAATAATCATGGAAAGTGATAATGATGATGATATCACTTTATGCGCTTTGGCCAAAAAAATTCAAGAACAAAACACAGTAATTGATGATGACGATGACAATGTACCTCTGATTAATATATTACTTCAGAAAACAAAAAATATTTCTAACAATATAGAAACCAGTAAATTAGAAGACAATGTACCACTAATCAACATTAAGAACAAAATAAAATGTTCAGATATTATCAACAGTAACACTGATGAAAATATCAGCAAAGAAAATGAAAACAAAAAAGAAAGCATAAAACAAAAAACAAGCCTAGACAGAAATCCCAAACAGGCAAAGGATCAAGAGGGGTCTCAGAAGACAAAAGATCAAATAGGACTTAGGAGTATAGAGAAGCAGGATAAGTTGTCGATGGAAGAGGGTCAGAAAACATTACAGGAGACAGAAGTTCAAATGAGGCTTGAGATGGAAGAGCATCGGGAGAAATTGCAGAGGGTAGAAGATCAACAGGTGGTGCAGAGGGCAGAAGATCAGGGTATGTCAAAGAGGTAAGAAGATCAACAGGTGGTGCAGAGGGCAGAGGATCAGGGTATGTCAAAGAGGGTAGAAGATCAACAGGTGGTGCAGAGGGCAGAGGATCGGGTATGTCAAAGAGGATTGAAGATCAACAGGTGGTGCAGAGGATCAGAGTATGTCAAAGAGGGTAGAAGATCAACAGGTGGTGCGGAGGGCAGAAGATCAGGGTATGTCAAAGAGGGTAGAAGATCAACAGGTGGTGCAGAGGGCAGAGGATCAGAGTATGTCAAAGAGTGCAGAAGATCAACAGGCAGTGCAGAGGGCAGAATATCAGGGTATGTCAAAGAGGATAGAAGATCAACAGGCGGTGCAGAGGGCAGAGGATCAGAGTATGTCAAAGAGTGCAGAAGATCAACAGGTAGTGCAGAGGGCAGAATATCAGGGTATGTCAAAGAGTGCAAAAGATCAACAGGTGGTGCAGAGGGCAGAAGATCAGGGTATGTCAAAGAGGGTATTAGATCAACAAGTGGTGCAGAGGGCAGAATATCAGGGTATGTCAAAGAGTGCAGAAGATCAACAGGTGGTGCAGAGGGCAGAAGATCAGGATATGT
>PRKT01000157.1:917768-937751 GCA_003671525.1 Saccostrea glomerata | reverse complement strand
AGGATATGTATGTAAATTATTCAAACATCTATTATTCCATATTGATATTTTACGTTAAAAGATGTCATTCTTTTATCAAAATGATATGAGTAAAATAATCTGATAATCATAATATTATTAATAGAAAAATGATTATAAAAGGTCGTAAGTGGTACATACAACCCTGTACAAAGCAGGAGAAACCTTGCTTGTAAAGTTAAATAAGGTCGTAAGTACCAGTTAAGACTTTCATTTTAACCTTAACAGAAGTAATTATAAATCTTATAAAGTATTTTCAATTATTTTTGCTTTATTTTCCTTTAAACTTTGTTAAAAACTATACAAAATAATCACATTTAATATTTAATAGGGTCTTTCATACGATTTATCAAACAACCAAACAATATGCATTTTATTTTTTGCTCTTAACAGTTTTTTGTCATTTACCTCAAATTTTGAAACTCCAAAAAAGTTTACATACGACCTTTTAATACTACGGCGTCGAAATGTAATTTATCAAGGAGATCAGCCAAGTCATTTTGTGTATTATAATGCCAGCACGTCGAGATTTTAACCAAGGAAAGACAACTTGATGTGCTTTGATTTGAGGGGTCACTCACTGCTGAAGAAATTTTTGGGGCATCGCTATGAGAAGAAACGTTAATACTGTCGCCTATGGGAAAACATTTAATGGAATGAACCAATATAAATGATATGTTCAGCACCCTGCCAGTGCTGTTTTGACCAGCACCATTCAATGCATCTTCGCTAGCCAAGGGTTTCTGATACGCTACTCTCCTCATAAACCCTTGGCATACGGTGAAGGCAAAAGACGGGATTTTTTTCGTCACGTGATCTTGAATCTATCAGGTACGCACAGATTGCGTCATCGACAGAAATAAAGACGCATGTTTAAAAAAATTAAATAAAAGTTTTTCTCAAGAATAATTTAGAAGCAATAATTGAGTAATGTTTATTTACAACTTATAGTACAAATCGGAAGCTTCAATATATAGATTCTTAATCACATATTTAGAAGATATTGGATGACACCATAGCTCTTCATAGAATGCATGTTATCTTACGGATCGTTGTTTACTTGCGTTTTTCAATTCCGAGATTAAAGAGTCAAGAAGTATCCCGAACGCAAACATCGTCATTTACAAAAACAATTGATGATTGGTCCACAGGTGTGTACTGAAATCCAATCGGAACTCTGGAAAAAAATCCCGATTTTTATGAACACCGTAGGCCAAGGGTTTATGAGGAGAGTAGCGTATCAGAAAACCTTGGCTAGCGAAGATGCATTCAATGATTAAATCGTCAATTCTCACACTTTCTAAAAGAAAATTAAATAGGCCAAGTCTTTGTCTTTTCTTTCGTTATTAATTGACAATTTTATATTTTAAAATTTTCCATTCAGAGGGGGAGGAATTCACTTTCTAGTCAACATTTCCGATAGAAATTTTGGAAAAATTCATACCATTTCTAAATGACTTTTATCCAAAAACGCGGTTTGTAATTTATATGTTATTTTGGGTTCTTTATTTTTTAGCTCTACTGGTCAGAGACCAGAAGAGCTTATGCGATAGTAATGCGTCCGGCGTCCGTCCGTCTGTCTGTCTGTCTGTCAACAATTTTTTAAAATGCCCCTCCTACAGTTTTGGTCTGATTTCAATATAACTTGGCACACAAGTAGACTACACTAAGATACATAATTCTGTGTATCGGTTTTGGATTTCGATGAACAGTGTTGCCGTTGTTACTAAAAATAGAAATTTCTGTGATCTTCTTTCAAAATGGTACTCCTCCTACAGTTTTGGTCTGATTTCAATATAACTTGGCACACAAGTAGATTACACTAAGATACAAAATTTTGTATATCAGTTTTTGATTTTGATGAACAGTGTTGCTGTGGTTACTAGAAATAGAAATTCTGTGAAATTCTTTCAAAATGCTACTTCTCCTACAATTTTGGTCTGATTTCAATATATTAACTTGGTACACAAGTAGACTACACTAAGATACATTATTCTATTGATCAGTTTTGGATTTCGATGAACGGTGTTGCCGTTGTTACTAAATATAGAAATTTCTTTGAAATTCTTTCTAAATGCTACGTCTCCTACAGTTTTGGTCAATATAACTTGGCACACAATGATAAACTAAGATACACAATTCTATATGTCGGTTTTTGACTTCGATGAACATAATTGCTTTGGTTACTAAAAAAAGAAATTTCTGTTAAATACTCTCAAAATGCTTCTCCAAATAATGCAGTTTTAGTCTGATTATAATATAATGAGACATGCAGGTAGACTTCACTTAGAACATAAAGAGACCTAATCCAGGATCATTATCCTATTTATTGCAGTGGTAAAGTTTCAATTCCCAACTGCTTAAGTACTTTTCTCTTCCTTTGCTATAAGTACAAACCAGTAGAGCTTTAGTCTCGACAGAGAGTTATGGTTTCTTTTTAAAATTGGACTCTGTCATCATTACAGCTACAATATGGCCGAAATGATAATGAATATAAAGATAACAATTTTTCTACATGTAAATATATGCATTTAGGTGTTTTTTCCTTTACTCTGACGTTTCTGGAGAAACTACAAACAACTAGTGTTGAGAAAAATTTTAGCAAACAGGTTAAGGAAATGAAAATGCAAAAGTAAACAACAGATATTTCTTAAATTGAAATATTCATCAAGAGAATTCAGAAGCAACACATACTTGGTGGTTCATATCCAACTTCTTTCCCCGGTTTCTTCACATTGACAAGTAATATTCCCGTAGTTTTATCTGCACTATCGTCACAGCAAAGTTTCACAATATAAGAGTTAATATCTTTGTAAGAAAAGGCGGGATTTGCGGTGGTTAAAATGGAAAAGATACCACGTGATGAACCAGCTGTCGAGTTTCCAGTGACGTTGAAATTCGTTGAACTTGGTAACACAGTCTCTAGCAGACAACAAATTTCATCCCCTGATGGATCTTCCACAATGGTTGAATATAGAACAGTTTCTCCACCTGTCTCCTCGGCTACAGACATAGAATTCGGCAAATCTAATATTTCTGGAGGCTGGAATAAGAAGATACAATGATACAAATGGATAAAACCAGTTTTTTCTGGAAAACTATAGAATAGAATCTTTCCCTATACTGCATGTTTCAATACCGCGTCAAACTGTAATCATCGGGTACCTTTTCCTTCAAGTTTTCGTTAAATGAAAGTTAATGTTTTGACGAGGAAAGACAACACAAAATGTTCTTATACATTTATGTTAGGATATATGTTAATATTGCTCAGTATACTATATTAAAGCACATTTTTCTTAAATAACTCTATGTTAGAATGCACATGTATATATTGTTTAACGCTGGGTCGACAATTTTTCAGCCATGTTTTGGCGGAGTTTATCTCTTGGTGATCTGAACCGAATTAAATTTTATTTGAAAAAAAAAACACTTTTCTACGCCTACTAGTACTTATATATATGTATATATCAACTTCAACAGGATCCTACTTCAGGAAGCTTATTCGAATAATTAATTTATCGAGAAATTATATTATTGTCTTTCAATGTATTATTTACTTACACTGTTTTAATTGAATCAATCTCTGAAACGAAATCCTTCAATGAATAAGTCGGAGAGTTTTACATAGTCTCATTATAATGTCATCGTTCGGAAAGAAAGGGTGCCATTAATATTGCAGACAATGCAGAGGCCATTTAAAAAACAGACTTGCCATATTTTGTGACTCTATGGAGAGTGTCACTGTAGCGCTTGTATTACACGCATCCTTTGCTTCTACCAGTAACAGATAGTCCTTCCTAACAGTAGCCCTTTGCATCTTTTTGACGAGCGTTACTTGAGCTGAAAAAAAATAAGAAAAAGAAGCGCATTAGTTATCTTTCCAAGCTTTAAATTCTCAAATCTTTAAAACTGCGATGCGTGAAGCAATTATTTGAATTTCATATCCGCCTATTGCCAAACTTAAAAACCATTCCTTCGGATAAGAACGTAAAAAAAAGAGACCCTGAGTCGCAAAAGACTTTGCAGCCTTCAACCGGCAAGAGACGTGGTGGCGTCTCCCTATGAGTGAAAATTTTGCAAAAGGGAAGTTATGCAACAAACATTTGATGTCTATTGCTCCAAGCCACCTCATCCCAACTCTGTTTTTAGAGGACCGTGTTCGTCTGCTCAGACTAAATTGACTTCTGAGCATTACTTTTCATTGAATAAATATTTTATTACAGCCCCGCGCTGGAAAAGAGGGCCGGGGGGGGGGGGTTACCGTTGTACCCATGTGTGTCTATCCGTAACAATTTTTGGTCGCAGTTTATTCGGGAACTACACATCGCAGATGCTTGAAATTTCAACGCAATTATCTCTTAGGAATGTCATATCGTGGGATTCATTTTAATGTAATTCCGATGTCAACTTCCTGTTTTTCCGTTTGTCTGTCCGTTTTTTACATTATTTTTTTCGTCGCAGTTTATTAAGCCACTGCTCATCGCAGATGCATGAAATTTAAAGAAAATTTTCTTTAAGGCATGCCATATGATGAAGTTGATTTTTGATCAAATCCAATGTCAACTTTTTGTCTATCAGTCCGTCTGTCCGTTTCATTTATAACGTCGCAGTTTTCTCATCAACAACTCATCGCAGATGCTTCAAATTATAGCACATTCTTTGTTGAGCATGCCGTATAGTGGGATATATTTTTTATCAAATCTGATCTCAACTTCCTTTTTAATATATTCGATCAGTGCTTACTATTTATGCAAGATATATTACTGTATTCAGCGGCGGCTCACACAAATTGGTCCGACCAAAATAGTCCCATCATGATAAGTAGATAAAACATTATTGTTCATGATAAGAGTAAAGTTGTGTATGTCATACGTTATAAAAATCAAAAATAACGTCAAATTATTATTAGAAAATCACTTTCCCCCCGAAATGCAAATAAAAAATATCAATATTCCTACGCTCGCTCCCTTCTCACCCTTTTTAGACGGGGTCACGTGACCCCGTCTATTAGTTTACTGTCAGAGCCCTCAAACAGGAAGCCGTGGTGATAACACATGAATTAAATCTACGCTATATGAAAGAGTGCAGAAATTGTTTTGACCAAAATATAAACATTCTGTATCAAACTGAAATAAGCGATATGAATTTTTTCTATATCAAATTAATGAAGCATTTTGTAAACGTAAACTCAAAATATTAATTGTAAAACACACTAGTAAACAAAGTACTCTCCTGCGTAGTATTACGACTGCGTACGCATCATCCATTGTTTACTTCCGAAGAAATATTAATTCGGACCAGGTGAAATTCGGACAAAGCAAAAAGGTTTCTAGACTTAGCAATTATTGAAATTTCTACTTCAAATTAAATGAAAAACGCGAATTTATATTATTCACAGTTTTGTTTTTAGTTTGTTAATTTAAAAATTATCAAAACTCGTTAAAAAAAGCACATTTGTGAAATCTAGCATGAAAATTATTTTGACCCCGTCTTTCAGTACTGTCTCAGTACTTTGATTTTTTTTACATGTTTGATAACAGAGAATATTTAGGTCATTCTTCGATTCATATCTTTTCACCGATGAATTGATAATATTATATCAACAATTGTATTAAGTACATGTTTATAGTCCATTAATTATCATACAATTTCTTCTTAAAGAAAAAAAATCATTCTGTGTGTGTATTTTATTAAATGACGGAATTTTCCATCCCTGGCCGGATTCTGCTCGTGTGTACACTTGGTAAACTGTAGGGTATATAAAATGTGTAGCAAAACGAGAACTGGGTCGGAGATTCGTATTCGTGTTGAAGTCAGCATACCATTTTATACAGAACTTGAATTATGTAAGTAATTTCTGCGACGATTACATTAGCATGATTAGTATATTTCAGTAATTTTCAAAACAAAAACGTTTTCAGTTTAGAATTTTCCGACCCGGTCCTGATTTTCCTAACCCGGCCATTTTAAACACAAGTTGTTGCAGATGCAAATGATAGAACAAACTATAGTTCAACAGGGATTGTATAATTTTTATTAATCAGAATTCGTATTCATATGATCTAAATAAGAAAAGTTTTGTCTGCCATCGTAACTTCTCGGCAAAACAAAACGTGTTTCTCCGAGCTCGCTGGATGCGTTTGACTGCTCCATCGCACGTGTGTAGACCAAGGCTAATGTTGGTCTTGCGGACACAGGTATGTGTACTGTTTGTTAGGACACTGGGTGACCGTAATGCTACGGACTCACGAAATTTACACCAGTTCCATAATTAGACAGTGCATTTTTTTTTATTAAAGTCATTATAAACACTGTTAAACATATTAAATCTAGAAGTCGAATATCTTTGGATATGGGGTAACCCATATCTATTCTTGTTATCCATGCGTCTATGAGTTTCATACATGACAAATTTTTCGTCGCAGTTTTCATATCAACTACTCATCGCATATGCTTCAAATTTTAGTACACTCTTTGATTTAGGCAATTGATATGGTTGGATTCGTTTTTGTTTATAATTATCTATTGTCAACTTCTGTTTATCTGTGTGTCTGTCCGTCACTGAACATGTATATATTAACATGAAAGTGTATGTTCACATCAGAGCGGGAATATTTCTAGTAAGCATAATTAAGTTCACAGACTGCTTGTTTCTTACAAAGTTGATAGTGACCATACATTCTTTTCAAGGGATTTTGACGCATTAAATTCAATTAAAATCAAGATATTTTAATTAAAATGTAGAAGTGAAAGCCCTATTCTGGAAAAGAGAATTTTTTTTGCAAGAGGCATCGAGTTTTGTATAAAAGGACCGAAGACCCCGAAGAAACTTTATTAACTTCTAATATATACAATGACCCTATCAACTAATACAATTTATGATTAAGCCAAATGCTGACTGAAGTTTTTCATACTTATTGGTAGGCCATTATATATACATTGAATTATCGACGGATTTTTCCGTTATTTCCCGATCATGACAAGAAGAACGCCATAGGTTTGACAGGTCGGTAGGGATTCTCATTCCTCTTTAGCACCTGATCCCACCTCTGATGTTTTGTTTGTCCATGACCGCTCTGCTCAAATTTTGTGTTATTTAATAGACTTTTGAGCTTGAATACTCCATATATTTCAATAATTGGACATGAATACTTCACCCACACTTTGTAAGAAATACAATCAGTCACGGTAGCTCAGTCGGTAGGGCGCTCACTCTGTGATCGTGAACTATAATCTTGGCCGCGACTGACTCAAGTCAATAAAAAATGGATGACAACTGTTCCTTTGCCATACGTTAAACGTTAAGAAGTGGAAATTGCTAGTCCATCAGATCCCTTAAATTGTCACTGTAGGCTTTGGCATATGATTAAGAACCCTCAATGGCCTCTGGTGTTGAGTAAAGGTCAAACTTCGAAGCTCTTCAATGGTTATTGGTAACGTCTCTTAACAGTGTATGAGTGAAAAATTCACGAATGGGACGTTAAACAACACACAGTTAGTCAATGTTAGTAAAACAACATGAACATTTGTATTTACATCAACATGAACATTTGTATTTACATAATTATAAAATTTGATAAATATATAAGTCAAATCAAAAGTCTGGGGGAATGTCAGGTTTTAAAAAATGACACCGATGGTAAATTCTCTTCAAATATTTAAATATTTTATTGCTTAAGCTTACATAAAAATATACTTTGAATAGTCAGCACAAATTTGAGAAAAGTAAGATCAAGGTCAAAGAAAGGATAGGGTAAAAATGATGATGGTTGAAAAATTTCCTCAATTTGTATACACATACAAATTAAACTAGAAACATCCTGTCAATGAAAAATTTCTTTTCAACTTAAAACCTGTTGAATAATTTCTTAATATGGCTGAAATATTGCCGACTTGATGTTAAACAATAATAATCAATCAATCTTTGACTTAGTTTTAGAAATAAAGGCAAATAATTATTATGCCACATTAAAAAGGTCCATTCAGGATAAATTTTGTTGAACTCACGTGACCTTTAATTTAATTAAAATGTTTCGAAAATATTGCTGAGAAGTAACACTAATTTAAAAATAGTGGAACTATTTTATTAAATTAACATACTTCCGGGTTTTGAATAACTAGTGCGTAAATTGTAAGCATAATACATGTACATGTAGCATTATTGTACCTATTTCATCCACCACGAAAAACTCGGCAGAGGAATTAGAGGAGGGGTGTTGCATGACGGTATATGTCACGTTTTCTGCGTAGTCAGCCCCTCCCACCTCCAGCACCATCACAAAGGAACCTGGGGGTAAGTGGTCTGGGATTTCCGCCGATTGATTGGGGTTGTTAAAGGATATAATCGTGTCTGGAAAAATTGAAAAGAGGCATTAAAAGTTATATTTGAATGAATTATTGTACTTAACTACAATTTAAGCATACAAGAATATAACATTTTATAGAAATATGTTTTCAAAACTAACCTGCAATGGAGTGAGGTGTTTGCATTTTAAAACTGAAAATCAAAATGATACCCTTAGCAAAAGCCTTGGGTACATCCTTGACAAAATAAATAAATAACAAAATGAATGATCTCGGTAAAAAGAAATACTTGCATTTATTTAAACTACTTGTATATGATATTAAATATTAAGATGATAAATATATGTGTAATCATAAAAATATATGTGTAATCATAAAAATATATGTGTAATCATAAAAATATACATTGTTTGTGCAATCATATAAACGTATTTTCATAATACCTCAAAAATAAAAAGAAAAATTAATCCACGTGAAATTTATTGATTTCACACTGATTCTAATGCACACTAAAACGAACGTTAATAATGTTTATTTGATAACTTGATATTACTTTAAAAACAGTTTTTACATCATACTAAAATTATGCAGCAATATTTCTTCTATTTGATCTACAGTAAAACTTGTTGAATTCGGGCACAACTGGTTTAAAAAAAAGTTGACCAGATACATCAAGACGACATATCGGTCCAGACATTTTAAACAACTGAATTATGTGGAGATAACGTCCTGAACATTGTATCATAGATTTTCAGATTACACAGCATCTAGATTAGACAAGTTTAACTTTATTCTTACTCAAAGTTATCTCTGATAGACTTTATGTATACTCTTACTGTCTTCAAGGCAAGCTTTAATAGCGTAAGCTGTTGTATTTATGAAAGTGCCAGATGTTTTCCAATCAAACTCGTCCCCTCTCTGTAAAGTTTTTTCCGAGTAAGCGTGGTATCCAAAAGCACACTCGTCTAGGCAGTCTCCATTTGTGATAATATTACCGCCATCGTTGTCAGCGAGAGAGCGCCTATAAAACATTATTTTTCGTGTTCATAAGTTGATATTCTACGAGTACTATGACGATAAAAGGTACTTATTAACATTGTTAAATAATGCAAAATTAAAAGTTCATTTTATCAATATCATGTATGCATTTTTAAACGAGTGCTCAAAGGACCCCTGCATTTCTTTCTCTATAGCATCCATAAAGGTTAAAAAATTTGTTAATATTATAATTAGTATTTGCATGCAGAGACTAATAGAAGAGTATTCCAGTCAGATACATACAGTGGCGCCTCGTTAATTCGGACGCTTCCATTCCGATCAAAATCGTCCGGAAAAATGAATCTTTTCTCAAAAATCGATCAAAACTCATCTGACTGACAGTTTGTATAATTAAGCTTGCTCCAGGTCGATCACAGGTGTTGATCGTTGCTTCGAACTCAAGGATGGAATACAGAATTCTCTGTGTATGGAACTACACACCGGTACTGTATATAGACTATCACCACATGTATTCTATACTTTTTTCATTTTTTAGGGTTCCGACTTTTCACAGAATCTGTCATTCTGACTATATATACTCCATTTTGGCATCATATGGAAGCAACAAATTATTTTTTGATCCATTAAACATTAAAAAATGCTCAAGTCTCCGAGTTCTACTAAAGCATCTGTTAGCTCGCCGGCGCATCATCATGCAATTTTTGGTTTAATAACACAGAATAAGTTCGAAAAGATCAGTTCGAAGAAATATCGTCCGAAAGGTGGTCAACTTCGGCGCCACTGTACGTATAATATTTTAAATGTTTACAAATATTTAAGGTACCGTCCAAACAAAACTTGCATTGAAGCTGTTTAGACAGCATTTCAATTATTTCATTGAATTTGTTTGCAATTCTGAGTTATTTTTTGGTTGTATTTTGACTACACCAAAAATAGTAATCATTTATACTGTTCCGACAACATATTATTACATTACACCTTTTAATTGCAACGATTGGAAGGCAGGTGTGAAGGTTGTAAGCTGCAATAATGTAGCCCTCTCCGATTTTTTTATCTGATGTTTTTTGGAGAGGGCTACAATTCCATAGAATCTCTGTAATGGTGCAAAAATATTTTTTTAAATACGGGCGACTGCAGGCAGAAAAATAGTTTTTACATTCAACTTCTAATAAGACGAGATTTTTATTCACTGTCGACAACATAGCCCGTTAAACGCGAAAACCACGTAAAATAAATCTTCGTGTTTATTTGTCGTTTTACTCAACAGCCATGACAGTTCACGCGTGACGTACCGAGACTTGCGCTTGAAATTTAGAATAACTCGATAAAGCGGGTGTCGGTGTTTATAAATAATTGTGTTGAATAGTATAACTAAACATCGATAAATAAAATCAGTCCATGTGTTATTTTTTCGTAAACAGTGATATTTAGGCTTAAAATAAGGTAATTCCAAAGAAATCCGCTCCCTATAGATCTTTAATCTCATTGGCTGTCCTTAAATAAAATCTGTCAAGGTCAGTAAACATGGCGGATAAATTTAGGTTTTGATGTTGACATACACGAAAAATAACTGATACATGGATTGTTCTTTATATTTTTGGATTGGTTTATGTCTTGGAGAGCTACATTTCTGGAGTCAAGGTTTAGAAATGTTAACAAAATAGCCATTTACTAACAATTTGAGCCGAAATCCGCGAGGGAGCGAATCGCTTCCGCAACTGCACATTACGGGGATCCTAAGGAGTTGAAGCCCTCTCCCCCCGAAAAAGGAGAGGGCTACATTATTGCAGCTAGGGCTACTTACCATTTCTTGCCAACTCATCGTATATTTGATGGGCTTCTTTTTAAATGCTCTTTAGGATTTCTATTCTTCATTTGACTAGAGGTCACTATAAGTTGCTGTTCGTTATCTCATCGCTTTATCTTTTATATGCATGTGTGCATGTGTATTTTGCGTATAGAAAGAAAAGCACATTTACAAACAAGTTTTAAAATTCAAATACAAGTAAAGCGGCACCGTTTTACCCAATACAGCTTACCATCCAATGACGTCATTTTCTAGAACAGCAATTCTTTCGTATTCCACAACAGTGTAAATAGTCGAATTGACACCTTAAAAATATTAACATTGATAGTTGCACTACCAGTATTTATTTTTAAGTACAGTTGTATATAAAATGTACTAAGTTAGGTGCTGTCTGGTCTCAAAATACAGGATTCGATAAAAAATTCATTTTAAATGTTTTATACTTTAGAAGTAAATTTACAATATTAAAGTAAAACAATAATTACCGCACTAGACGCGTAAGATTGACCCATTTCGTGTCAAGTATAGAACTACCTTAAAACAGGTGAAAATTAAAAGTACCTTCAACGTAAATAGTGTTGTAAGCAACAAGCTTATAGTTATTTCCAGAAGGTCTCCACACCATAAAATCTATCCATCCAGACCTCGAATAGGAAAACTCCCACGAAGTAATGCGTGAGCAGGTGGTTATTATAAATACATAATCTGTCATCAGGTACATCATTCCTAATGTTAATTAAAATAAGGTTAATTTCATGCTGCATAGTTATCTTCCAGTGGCCCAAAGACCATAAAAAATGTATATAGTGCTAAGATTACTTAGAAGTTAGAATTGCTTTATTTTTAGCACCAAACAGCTTTTATATGCAAATTAAAATTTTCATTTTAGAAGTAAAAAACTCATAAAGATATTTGGAATTTTGACTTAAGACTAACTCTGTTTCTTTACCTTGTGGACAAGTTCTAAGTTTTGACTTAAATCGGTAAATCGAGATTTTCAAATTTTTTAATTTCAATTTCAATTTATTATAAGTAATAATAATTTTCATAGCAATATTTTTTAATAGTACTACAATTAAATCAGATTGCTCATTCTGTTTACATAAATCGCTTAACAAGCAATCTGCATTTTACATGTATGTGAGCGGACAATCAGAACGGATGAACACTGTAAACAGTCAATGCATGTAACTAAGGAGCAAACAAGAAACGAAAACTTCAAATTTCACACAAAAATAAATTAAAATGATCACATATTGTACAATACCTCTTGACCCCCCTGTATATGCTGTCAAATCCTTTGGGTACATGTATATCAAACTGTTAAGACAAGGAGCAGCTAGAAAAAGAAATAAAATATTTTATTTAACAAATTAAAAGTGTTCAGACCAAAGCTAATACTATTCAAAATGTACGATGAAGAAAAGCACTGTAATTAAAATCATTTGTACTTACTGACAGCCTTGTTTCTAAGGGAGACACCAGTGGTGGTCGTAATTTGTGGCGATGGGCACTTGCTAATGGCCTCTAAAACGGCAGCTTCAATAGAGGATAGATTCTGGTATGAGGAGGCAAAGAAATAACGGCTGTCGTCCCCAGCAGCATCCTTATATTCTTGCGCATAGGTACTGTTTATATCTAAATTGCAGAGAAAAACATAACATAAAACTCTTCTTCTTTTTTAAATCAAATATGACCGTAAATCAGTGTTATATCAGTCATTTATTGGGGAAATCAAAATATAGATGGAAGGGGGTCAAAGATTTTTTGAATAACAATAAGTTATTAGAGTCAAGCTTTTTCAATCATCTGAATATATAGTCAGTGCATTTTTCTCGTGCAGATATTTTATTCTTTCTTTAAAAGTATGCTGTATAGTATGTAGTATGAAAAATTAGTTTTTACCAACGGCAAAGACCTGGTTAGGCCAGTTAGCATTGATTACAGCTCCTTGAATAGCAGAACCAGCCCTTATTCCATCTATTGAGAAGACAAAGTAATTAGCTGCGTCTGCGCGATCTCCGTTGGCCTCTGTGAAGTAGGTTGTCCTCGCATACAATAAAGCTTTATCTAGTAGGTTCTTAGGTATCGAACCTTCTGGTATCTTCATTATGGCATTACTAACGTCGTCACTGGTCGTGTGTGTATTAAGATCAAATTGTCTGTATCCTTTATAGTCGTACGTGATGACACCAATTCTGACTGTGTCCGAGGAGACACTGATTTTCCGCGCCAAGTTAGCAAAGAAGCTTTTCAGGAAGACAAATTTAGCACCGGCAGAAGAACTAGATGCCTCCAGCATAAATAATATATCTAACTTGCAGCCTGCAATTTATAAGAACAAACACTTTTTTAACTTAAAGTTGAATCGTTTTACATATACATACTATAAAGCTTCATAAATGAGATGAGGGACGTTAAGCAATATAAATTCAATCAATCATAAATGAGATGATCAAATCAGTTTTAACATAGAAATCATCCTCGACTTTGTGCATCATGTCCACAGTTCTCTATGTGTTTCCCACTATGAATACATGCTTGTATTTTTTTTGCAGAAAAGACTTTTGGCCTCGTTTAGGAGCATTTACAAGCGATTAATTTTTTTTAGTCCCTTAATTTTCCCCAAAAGAAAATTAAAATGATTTAAGTCTCTAAGATGATTGGATACCAAAGAGCCGCTGTAGGTGCGAACAATACCAAAAACGAGACAAGCTTTTGACAATAAATTGATGATACAAGGATAATATCAACAGCCACGTTAGAGATATCATTTTGCAAGTTATATGATCGATCTGACACTCAGCAATTTCAATCTATCATTAAGCCGAATGATACCTGAGGCTTTTCATACAAATGTTGGGTCAATAGTTTCAAAACTGAATTGTCTACGGATTTTTTCCAGGGGTAAATAACATACAGGTTTATCCTTTTCAGCCGAGTATTTTTTTTAAGTTATCATTTCCCCTTTTTTAACATTTTCTTTTCTCTGACTTTCAAAAAGGCACCAAACTTTGCATGTGGATTGAATTGATCTTGAAAGTTATTCTTGGAAAGAACTGCGAACGGTAGCATTGTTTTGCCGCTTAACTCCAGTTCAATTTTCAAAAGTTTACATATTCGATGAATTTTTTTTATAGATAATTATATGGATTCTCATAAAATAATACTTATTTGGGGAAACAGAGAGATAACTGTAAATTCTAATGCAATTATTTGTAAAACACTTTTTGATTGGCTAATGCACTGATGTTTGAAGCAGTGAAACGAGCATTAACGAGCGTGAAAGCTTTTTCATTGTGACGTCATAATAGAGCGACGTAAAAATACAATGCTCCGTGACGTATTTCATGTAACAAAATTCAACAAAATAAGACGTAAACAATGAACAAAATGCATGGATTGCATTAGAATGGGAATAACTAAACTTCTAATTTGGTATTTGCGACCGTTAATACTGATTTAACGGTCGCAAACATCCGTTTTACCGGCTCCGCTTACGCGTCGCCGGTAAAACTCAGTTTGCGACCGTTGAATCAGCATTAACGGTCGCAAATACCAAATTAGAAGATAGTTATTCCCTAAATTTAAGTAAAACTTTTGTTTTTAGCTCACCTGAGCCAAAGGCTCAAGTGAGCTTTTCTGATCACAATTTGTCTGTTGTCTGTCGTCGTTGTCGAAAACTTTTCACAATTTCGAATTCTTCTCACGAACCACTGGACCAATTTTAACCAAACTTGCCACAATGCATCCTTGGATAAAGGGGATTCAAGTTTGTTCAAATAAAGGGCCACGCCCTCATTCATGGGGAGATAATCGGGAATTAATGAAATTTGATGGTATTTTTTTGAAAATCTTCTTCTCAAGAACCACTGTACCAGGAAAGATGAAACTTATGGGAAACATCCTCAGGTAGTGTAGACTCAAGTTTGTTCAAATCATGACTCCCGGAGTTGGGCGGGGCCAAAATGGCCAATCATAGTTTTACAGAGACATATATAGGAAAAGTCTTCAAAAATCATCTTGTCAAGAATAGCATGATTGGTCATGGGACTACTTTTGGATATAAACTATTCAATAAAAAACCAATTTCTACTTTTTCCCAGGCACAGTGTTCAGGTGAGCAATGTGGCCCATGGGCCTCTTGTTTACTTTAGAAATCAACGGAAAACGGAATATTTTTAAACATCCCCCCGTGTCACAAATATTCCTTTTTAGAGGTAATGTGGACTGTTTTTTCACAAATTCATACGAAAGCTTTTTGTGTGACACGGGGGGAACTGAAACATTATATTTTATTGATATATTTATGTTTTATTTATTTGCCTAAAACATAAGAAAAGATATAAGGGACATTAAATGATATCCAAGACTACTATAGTATTTCAAAATATGGTGAAGCCTGAAAGTTCGATTTCGATGGAAATTACGTCTATCCCCTTTTTCAAGAGCTAGAGGTATGGCTAATTTACTATTTAACGCTAGTATTAAGACAATCCATCAATTTCCATTAAACTGTTCTTTGTATAAAACAAAGAATATATAGCAAATTGCCATTTATATTGAATTAAATTATTGCAAAATGTAGGCGGGAATCGAGAGTTAGCGTGCGTATTTCTTTGTAAAGGACATATTGATAGATTGGCTGGCGGACGTTAAACAACAGATGATCAGATGAAATCACGTAATTTTTCAGCAAAGATTGGCAAAAAGGAATAAGTATCAAGATCTTAAGACATACTAGGAGTAGCGGGTGGTACAGGGTCCTCTGTTGGACATTCAGTTATGTTGGAAACCAGGCCTTGACTGTTACATTGGAGTTCTATAAAATTGCTGGCTGACATGTACCTTCCTTCAGTCACTGCACCCTCAAAATCAGAGTCAAAGCTGGAGGTTACATTAGCTCCTGAAACAAATTTATATTATTTTGAAGTAAAAGCTTGACAAAATATCACATGTATGGACTTGAAATTGTAAAATTAAACACTTTGCAGACGAATAATACCCAAAGGAACTATGAATAAATACCTAGAATGAAAAGTTCGATCATTGCATTATACTGGATTGCTGCCCCATAATCTGCCACCTGCATGCCGTCGGAGCCGCCATACGTTAAAACAACGTAAAAATTCTTGGCGTCCTCGCGCTCTCCGTTCTCCTTGGTGAAGAAGTTCCAGAGGGTATGCAAGAGGGCTTTTTCCACAATGCGGCGATCCCTTCCGTACGCTGCATTTCCCTGAGTTATGCCATTAATAGCAGTTTTCACTGCAGAGGCAGTAGAGTACTGATTAAGGTTGAAAACGGTAACTGCATCGTCACCATAAGTCACGACTCCTATTCTAACTGCATCATCACCGACTACTATTTTAGTGACAAGGCTAATGAGGAAAGTTTTCATTTCCTGGAATTTAGATGCGCTGATTGTGTCCGTGTCATCCATGATGAAAGCTAAGTCAATTTTACAATCTGAAAAAGATTTTCACAATTAGTCATTGAATAGTATTTTATTTTTCTTCATTGATCAATATTGGCAGAATAATGTTATCTCAGCTTCTATATATAATAGATTTTCTGCTTTGTGATACAATTGTGTCGAGCATTACTCAAGTTGCTTTATTGTATTTGCTAGTACTGTCAACGTATAACTTTTGGATCGGAATCCGTTATTTCTCTCTTGGCCAAAAAATACATTTCTAAATTACTTGTTGACATAGATAATATATTCAGGAACACAAAATTTTCGTTACTTTTTGATAAATAAAATTGTACTAAATATCGCAAAAAGTCTGACATATCTGTTGGGCTATTTGGATATTTTACCGTTCACGGTAGCCTAGTGGTAGAGTGTTTGCTTCGTGATCAGGAGGCCCGGGTTAGATTCTCGTTCGCCGCGTCAAACCTAAGACGTAAAGATAGGAAGTCACTGTTCCTTTGCCAAGCGCTCGGCATCAGAAGTGATAGTTACACAGTTTTCGGATACGACCTTAAAAACGTAGGCTCCGTGTCACGATAGGCGCTGGCACGGTAAAGAACCCTCGCGGCTCAATGGCCCTGAGTGCCGAGTATAGGTCTAAATTTGAAGCCCTTCAGCGGCATACGGTGACGTCTCTCTATGAGTGAAAAATTCTCCAGGACGTTAAACAAAATACAATCAATCAATATTTGGATATTTTACTTGAAAAAGGCGTTAATGGTAATCTAACAACCAAGCTTTATGATATACGAGATGAATGTTTCATTGAAAAACTAGTTGAAGGGCGAAAGCAATCTCTAGCGGCATTTATAATATTACGACCCTTTTCTAAATTCGCCACAGCTCTATCGTATACTTTTGGTACATATTTTCTGACAAGCTGGTATCTTTTAAATTCATTACTCGTGCCGCCAGATTTGGTTTTAGACCTTGTAGTACTCAAAACACTCGCTGATTAAAGATTTTTCCATTATTTCGCGATCATGACAAGATGCACACGGCGGGCGTGACCGGTTGCCAGGGGATGCTCACTCCTCCATGGCACTTAATCCCACCTCTGATGTTCTGGAGGCCCGTGTTTGCTCTGCTCCTATTTTGTATTGTTTTATTGACGTTGATCTTGAATACATTTCGTTACATCCATATCCTTCGTTGTATTAGATTTAAAAGAAAAAGGGCCAATTGGACCTTTTTGGTCCAATACTCAACTGTAATAAATCGACAAATGAATATGTCAGCTTTCGACTCACGCGCTATGTATCACATACATAAAATATTCTGAGTTAATCAAGAAGTATTTAAATGTATTATTCGATACGTTTGGTCCGATTTTGTTCTACAAACAGGCGGGTAGAAATTTTAACAAGCAATTAAATATCAACTTTTGAGTCCAAAGTAAAACAGAAATACCTTGGGTTATTTCAATGATTGCTTCACATGACGTTATTTTCTGTATAAATTGTTCCCTGATGTTCATCATGTTATCATATGAATCGGTATTAGTGTATCTCGTGTAGTCACCACAAGAATCAACACATTCCTGGTATTCAGATTGAAAAGAGGAACCGACATCTGCAAAATATTACATGGATATGGAGATAACGAACAGTATTCAGGTTCATGTATTTTGGTAAACTGATCATAAGTCTTATATGAATAATATTATTTGTATAATACCTATAAATTCTCATCAAAAATTTGAAACAATAAAATGTTTCTGTTGTGTTATAACTTAGAGACTTACGAGCTGCGAAGATAAAGTTGTTCCCGCTGCCTCTGATCTCGCGCGAAACAGCAGCTGTTTCACTGTAAAATGGTCCCACAACAAAAACGTAATGGTTATTGGCATCCTCACGATCATCAGTGCCTATGAACACGCTGTCACGAGCTCTTAATAATCCTTGGTACACAAAGTGATCAGACCTAGTTCTGTCAGGCACATTTTCGATTGCTCCCCTTGCAGATTCAGAGCTTGTGTAAGTCGTAAGCCCAAACTCTTTTGTTGCCCCGGAGTCATATGTGACAAACCCCACTCTAACTCCATCAGAAGATATTGGAATATCCTCCATTAATCCAGCCAAAAACGTCTTTGAAAAACGCATATTGTAGCTTTCAACTATAAACGTAATATCAAGTTTGCAGTCTGAAAATGAAATTTAAAAAATTTGTAATTGTAGATGAGGAATAATATTATCGTAAGAATTTCACAATGTATTGAAAAGAAAACAGTACAAGTATTCTAAAGTGTGCATTGTATATCAGGCCCGTAGAGAGCAATTTCAGTTTAGGAGGGGTCAAAACCAAACATTTTCAGTAGATCATTGAGGGGGCACCAGCATATACATTTAATTTTGTTCATACAGGAAATTTGACCTATTCTACATGCCTCTCATCCCTATTCAATGGGAGTAACAAAAAATTCATGTACATTTCTAAACAAACTTTTCAAAAAATAAAGATTTAATATTTCCCGTCCAAATTAATTTACAGCTGCGGTAGCTGCGAGGTCAAAGCGTTCGCCCCTTAGTCTGAAGTAGTGGGTGTGGGTTCGAGATCATTTTTTTATTGTTGTGTTAATGGTAGATTAATGGATTGGACATTAAGCATCTATACGTTAGGCTTGATGGAGACTTTTGTCCAAAAGGTACCATTAAGCACCTATAAGCCACCATTAAGCTACATTTAACCATCCATTAAAGACTTCGAAAAGACTTACTGGCAAATTAATGGTGGTGTATTTATTGCTTAAAGTAGCTTAAAAGTGCTTAATTGTGACTGAAAGACAACCATTGAGCAATCATTAAGGACCTATAAGTCACCATTAAGCCATAAAGCTTAATGAACGTGTTTCATCTTGTGAAAACTTCACATATGACGCCATTCTACGGCGTCTTTATTTTTCTGATTATTCCAATGATATCAAACTGAGTGACTCATTTCCTTTAAACAATTAACATTTCATTAGAAAGTTCTAACTTTTCAAATGTCCCTCCCTATCTATAATAGATAGATATGAATTAAATAACAAGTAAACTAATTTTGTTTTACAATAGAGATACAACTTATTTGAATAAATTATTCTTATTTGCAAAGAAATGTCTTGCTTTATTTGACCCCCCCCCCCCCTCATTAAACCAGAGTAACATAAATTTCATCTCTTGAATTCATACACCACCTGGGATCCACATAAAACTGCGGAAACATGTAGAAGAGACCTCAAAGAAAGTGTATTTAAAGTTTTACAGTGATCCTGTATAATATATAGAAGTTATAATTTTTTTCGGCAATAAAAAAAAAATTCAAACCTGGAACGGCGTATCAGAACTGAGCATTAATTTCTTGAAAAACCACCATTTATTCTAACTTTTAACCTGTCTGTATG
>PRKT01000157.1:900414-914621 GCA_003671525.1 Saccostrea glomerata | reverse complement strand
AAAAGTGCGCTCGCTTTTCGATTTATTTCTCCCTGTAATCTCAAAATATTACTAACCGTGTGTTCCTAACATATTCTTTGACTCTTTCCACAACAAAACATTCGTCATAATTGTTGTTAATAGTCCTCCTGACCCTGATATTGTAAACATCGAACATTTCGATTGTATATACTGCCATTTTGGTTTCGATGATAATTCGGACCAATTTACTTCGTTCAGATGTCAACTATGAATGTACTTGATAGAGGAAAGAGAAACTTTTTTAATCTTCCCTCTTTTGCAAATGAGGTAAGAATTTTGAAGAAATAATCAAGAACCGAGCGCACTTTTTTGTGCGCAATAAATATACAGTTTTTTCAATGGGTGGCACTGTAGCTATCCGGTCTATAAATATATATTTTTTCGGATAGCTACAGATCTGCAGCTAGTATTTTACGTACTGTAGTTTGCAACTAATTCCTTATTTGTCCCCCGCTTGAAAAGTGGGGATATTAATTTTGGTCTGTCCGTCTTTCTTTCTGTCTGTAACGCTTTCGTTTCCACACAAAACATCAAGAACCCTTTGAGGTTTAATTTTCATGCAACAGCCTATGGACTAAGACGAACCCTAGTGATTTTAAGGTCAAAGGTCAAGGTCATAAATTTGCATATTCTGTCTGTTATTACACTTTCGTTTCCGCGCGATATCTTGAGAGCCCATTGAGCTTTCGCAATGAAATTAACATAACGACTCCCTGTAGCCAAAGATCCCTATTCAAAGAAAGGTCAAAGTTCAAGGTCGTTAATTTATACATTCTGTCTTTGTGTAACACTATCGTTTCAAGAAGATTTTGGGCTTTTGCAATGTAAATTTTATACCAAAACTATAGGGCTTCTCTCCCCCCCTCAAAGTGTCCCGCCCCGTTCGTTTTATTAGTATTTATTGTATTTAATGTCGCTGTTTTTAGCACAGAGGCATGTGGAGACTTTGTACCTATAATGCAGGTTCTCAGCGGACTTTATATTCTCATTACATCTATTAGAACTGTTTAATAAAAGCTAAATTAAACAGTGTGACAATATCGAACGTGAATATATACAGTATGAAAGTGACCTCATGTTTGCATATAATTTCTGTTGAAGAAAAGCAGTTTCGTGGTGTTGTGGTATGTCTCTCGCTTCGAGCGGCCCAAGGTTCGATTCCTGGACGATCCACTTTTATTTTTTTTGAAATCCTTTTTTTTTTTTACTAAATGATAGTATTCAGCATGTGAAATGAAAAGGTTATGACGTCTGGATTGCACAAACTCATCATTACTCTCTGATAAATATTATATATATATAAAAAGAATCGTCTATACACGTAATAAAGAATAAGCAATCAGATCTTTATTTCTATATTGGCATATAATATTTGCTTCTGTAAACATGTGTAGATTTAATAATTCTACAAATTCAGTCAAGGGGGATCCGAACCCCCCCACCTCCACCCCCGCTCCGAACTGCGCATCTTTTTTCCCTAAACGGGGGGCACAAATTCTCTGAATTAGCTTGTTTTTATTTAAATTTCTGTATTTTTAGCGTACGAGTTTTCTACTATATCAGAGATACGGGTATGTCTAAAGGCAAGAGTGTTAGTTCCGAGTCTAGCCCGGCCTTGTATCCCTGATACAATAGGAAATGAGTAGTTTAAAAGACTTGACACCTTAATGACGCGTTCCTTTTAAAAAAAAATGAAAGATCCAATCAGGTAAGAGCAATTCTCTGTTTAACCAATAAGATATCATTGCAGAAGATACTTGTATAAAGAAATGTTTCAGGGCTAAATGATCTTTGAATTTGGAATCAATTTGACTTGCTTTACTTGCCGTCAATTGACACTGCCAAGTTCATAATCAACAAAATCGATGATATTTCATTTTCGAAAGTATGTGAGACAATGCCGCATCGAAAACGCTGCTTATGTGGAACTGCTGGACTTCTTGTCCCCTGACCATAGCAATCGCTTGATAATGTAGATCGAAAGTAATGCCATCGATTCAAGCGAATCTCGGTTTGTTCAAGCGGTGATTGATGATGACATTTAAATCTTGATAAAAGACCAGAAAAATAAATATAAAAATGACACTAAAAAGACACTGAATCTGTTTGAGAAATGGCGGGCCTGGAAAGAAAGAGTACCCCGAGCTAAATCACTTGATTTCTTAGCAATTATGTTTTTGGCTAGAACGCTCCTTAATGGAGACGAGAAAGAAGAAGGTACAGAATATCCTCCCAGGTCAATCCATCTTATTTTGTTCGGAATCCTAAAAATTGTAATGGACAAGAGAGTATAAGCAAAACTATTCAAGCACCATTCTCCGCCTGGTAAGTGCTCTGCAGACCTTTAAGATAAAAATGTTGTTATCCGTTAGAAAGTTAACGCAATACTCTATGTTCTTGTTAACATTAAGGATATAGAAGTAAATATCAGTATTTTACATCAGAGCCCATAAACAATACAAAATAGGAGCAGAGCAAATAAGGACATTCAAAACATCAGAGGTGGGATCAGGTGCCATGGAGGAGTGAGCATCCCCTGCCGACCGGCCACACCTGCCGTGTACTCATTGTCATGATGGCGAATTACGGAAAAATCCGTCTTCAATTTAGAGTACAAATAATGGACTAAGAATTAGTATGAAAAATGACAGTCAGCATTTGACTCAGTGATTAATGTATTTGTAAGTGTTGTTTTGGGCACGATCAGACAGTTTTAACAAAGTTACGCCCCATGGAGTTACAAAAAATCCATGTTTTGCAGTTTCCGTTTATTTTTTTTCGCATGCAAGTCCAGATTGAGGGGGCAGAAGTTTGTCACAAATATCTCTTATTTATGTAGAAATTTGATTAAGCTTGGAGATATTTACTCCTTTCCTTGCCCAACAGATTCATTGTCCATTTGATGGCATTAAATATCATTTTGCTGTCATACTGTTAATATATGTAGGCATGGTTATACAAGAAGTATAATACACTTACATGGGCAGCTTTCTGACCAATACAGAGTTTTTCCACATCCTGAGCACGGATCTCCAGTTAGCCAGGAGTTGCTGGCTTTTATTGTACAAGAGGAGCCGTACCCACACTGAGAATTCATTCTGGAAGGAAATGTTGTATTGTCCCAGTCTTAATATTTTGACATACCCACTGTGACGGGATCAGGGAGAGGTGTTGTTGGACAAACAGCGATTTTCTGTAGAATATCATTGAATTTAGGATATAGATCTGCCGGGGAGCTCACTTGCCAGTATCTACTGTCATTTCCAGCGATCGCCTTAAGGTCGGTGATCAAAGTGGAGGAAGGATCAATGCCTGTAATTCAATTTCAGTAGAATAAACAATCTAAGAATCAAATCTCAATTAATAATCACCAAAATTAAAATAAGATGTTTACATTATTGTCTTAAGTTACAAATTATCTGAATTTAAAATGTGGCATCATAAGTTCATCAGAAAAATTATATTTAGTATAGTGGCATCAGACGTTCATACGAAAATATATTAGGAATTTTATATAATATCCTCATCAATATGTGAAATAAATATACTGTTTGAAAGGTTTCAAAATTCAAAGGCAAAATGACTCAGATGAGTTAACAACAACAATTTCCATCAGCAAATGTAAATACTTATTTAGATATTCTAAGGAAATATGAAAAGTCTATCCATTACAAATAATGGATGTATTGAAAATTCATTCAACTTCAAGTTTGACAAAAGTGGGCCTTAAAGCTAAGTAGATACTATAAACGTATTATATTTAGCGTGTACAATATTTGGCGGAAATTGATTTTTAAACAAGTTACATGTAGCATAGATTTGATAAAGCGCATTTCTTGATATTCTTGTTCATTTTTCATTGTTTATGAAATTTAGCGTTGTACTTGAATTAACGGAAGCTTCTTTCTGCCAAAAAGGCTAAAAAGAATACACCGCCAAATGTAATACGTTTACAGTAGCTCTTTAAGAGAAAAGCAATAGGAATCCCTGCCCTCAGAATAGTTCCAACTTATTCTATAATTTTCCACATTTGTGATTTTATACAGCCACTAGAGAAGAAAATATTTCCCATCCAAATTAAATAGGAATTTACTTTACCGATTGTAAAAACTTGATTCTTAGAGATTTGTCGAATAGCATTTGCCACAACCGAGCCGTTCTGAGAATGTGTTTTAGCAACAAGAACAAAATGTCTGTAAGCTTCATATCTGTTTCCATGCGACATAACTAGAGCAAAGCTCGTTGCAAAGCAACGAGGAGGTCTTCCGTCCTGTTTGACCGGAAGTAGCTTGCATTTTTATTAAAAAATAAGAAATAACGCCAAAATTGCTTTGAATCCTCTAAAACTATAATAATTAATGCAAAAATAAGCCATTTTTGCTACTTCCGGTTTTACCGGAAGTGACGGCGACGGATGGAAAATTAATTACTGTGCTCCAAGAAACATATGTTATTCAAAAACTTGTCAAGAACGGCAAAAATACCCGTTTTCCGACTACTTCCGGTTTGGCCGGAAGTGACGACGCCGGACGTATTTTGACGACTCCAATAGATTCAGCTTGACATTTTGAACAACTTTGCTTCTTCGACTTATTACAAATTCTCAATACTTTTTGAGATATAAAGAAAATAATTTCGGCCCCTCTAGGCCCTTTATTTTAGGGGCCAGCCCTTTTTTTGACATATCATTTGAAAGATCTTGAAATTCTACACTTCTTTTGTTCTATATGTTTTAACAAAATATTTCCAGGTAAAAAGATATTGTAGAAAAGTTGTTAAAAATTGTGAAATTCGCGATAGGCCTATTTTCGGGCCATACCGAGCGCCGACGTGCGGCACTTCCAATAAAAATGAAATACCTTATACATATCTATAGACTTTGGTCTATCATACCTGAAAGTTTCATGTTTCTATCTTGAGCCATTATTGAGAAAACTGCCGGACAAAATGACCCTCTAAAACTCACTAAATCGCAGAAAACTCCGAACCGGAAGTGACGTCATCAAATTAAAAAAAAACGCCTTAAGTTCATATAATTTGTCATCAGTGCTGAAAGTTTCATGAAAATCCAACTACGCATTTACGAGAAATCGCCTGCACAAAATCGGTAAGAATAATAATAAGAAAAGTTGAAAAGAAACAACAGAATAATAAGAAGGTCTTCCGCTGAAACGGAAGACCTTAACTAGATGCGTTCTTGTTGCTAAAGCAACAAGCAGGTCTTCTGACCCACTTTTCTTTAGAGTTATATGCTGTGTCATCACAAGAAATAGATTTCAGAATGTATTTTTTTCGTTTACGTTCATTTACAGTAGTCTCTCAACACAGATCATAATTATTGTAGTTATTTCACAAAATATCTCAAAAGATAGCTTTTAAAATTCGGTAAATTATTCCATACATGTAATAAAAGAGAGAAAAGTAATTTGCAAAAGAAAAAAGACAAAAACAAAGAAAAATTTTTTGCAACACCCCCAGCGGGATTCGAACCCATGACAGTGGGACAAAGTTTGGTTCGGTCATATCGTTTCAATAAATGCACGCATCAAGATACTGAACACATATTTAGAATTCTCATAAGACACACTATAAACCCTGTAAATCCTAAAGAAAAATATTGAAAAACAAAAAAGTTGAAAAATAAAACTTTTTGAATTCACTTCCGTTTGCGACCGGAAGTGCCGACGACGAAAAATAAAGGTCGTTGCCCATAACGGAGTTCGATGTTCTATCACCTCAGTGAGTTTCACTTTCATATCTTTAGCCGTTCTCGAGAAAACTGCTGGACAAAATGCCTTTTAAAAAATACAAAAATCCCCAAAAATCACGAACAAAAGTGATTTTCGAAAAAATGAAAAACACGTCTGGAGATATTCTCATGATGCATCTTCCTTAAGAAAATCTTTGAAATCTGTCCATGCATAGCTGAGATATCGGCTGTACTATGAAAAAAGAATAATAATAATAATAATAATAATAATAAAAAACAGAAGGAAAACAATAAGGTCTTCCGAAGGAAGTCGGAAGACCTTAATAATAACTAGGGCTAATTGTAACGGGCACCGTTACAGATGTTCCCCAAACACTCCCCAATTCCCTTTTGGTGCCATATTCCATGTAAACTCTATTAAATAAGACATAATATATGCAATTTCGACTTAAACAACGTTTTCCCAGAAAAATAAAAGATATATTTAAATTTTAGCATTGCATGCATGCTCATGTAAATGCATGTGCATAATGACCATATCATCTTGTCTCACTATCTTTATATTCTAATATACTTATAATATCAAAGCATTTAACCCAAAGTATTAAATAATACACTCATATAAGCGTATTTTTAATTTTATTCATTTCACGTGCACGCAGGTGCAAACGTGTGCATGATGACCATACCTTCTTGTAGGAGTCCATAGTGTCTATCTATATTCTAAATACCATCCTGTCTGGTTGAAAACCAAGATAGTTATAATCATTTAAAAATTAAGCCAATCAGATTGCAGTGCACGTGCATGCGCGTCGTTTAGTGACACAGTTATATATCATATTGTAGGACATCCTAAAGCATGCACGTGTTTTAAATTTCGTAGCTTTTCTTCAAAAAACAGAAAAAATATTGAGACTTTTGTTTCAGCCAATCAGAGCGGAGCACACGTGCATGCATGAGCATGACGACCAAATCTTCTCGTAGGAGTCTGTTATGTCTGTCTATGTTCTAAATCCCATCCTGTTTGGTTGAAAAACAAGGGAGTTATAACCATTTAAAGTTTAAGCCAATCAGATTGCTGCGCACATGCATGTGCGTGTTTTCATGATAATTGTTATATATCCTATTGTAGGACATCCTAAAGTATGCCTATGTTTTAAATTTCAAAGCATTTCGTCAAAAAACAGAAAAGATACTGAGATTTTTGTTTCAGTCAATCAGAGCAAAGCGCACGTGCATGCATGTGCATGATGACCAAACCTTATTGTAGGAGTTCATTATGTCTGTCTATATTCTAAATCCCATCCTGTTTGGTTGAAAAACAAGGTAGTTATAGCCATTTAAAGTTTAAGTCAATCAGTTTGCTGCGCACGTGCATGTGCGTGTTTTCATGATAATTGTTATATATCCTATTGTAGGACATCTTAAAGTATGCCTATGTTTTAAATTTCAAAGCATTTCGTCAAAAAACAGAAAAGATACTGAGATTTTTGTTTCAGCCAATCAGAGCAAAGCGCACGTGCATGCATGTGCATGACGACCAAACCTTCTTGTAGGAGTTCATTATGTCTGTCTTTATTCTAAATCCCATCCTGTTTGGTTGAAAAACAAGGTAGTTATAGCCATTTAAAGTTTTAGCCAATCAGATTGCAGGGCACGTGCATGCGCGTGTTTTCATGACAACTGTTATATATCATATTGTAGGACATACTAAAGTATGCCTATGTTTTAAATTTCATAGCATTTGGTCAAAAAACAGAAAAGATATTGAGATTTTTGTTTCAGCCAATCAGCGTGAAGCGCACGTGCATGCGCGTGAGTTCGTGCTAATTTGACAGTGTCACATTATCTACACTATCAAGATATCTTTATATAATGAGTTTCAAATCATTTCATTAAAAAATATAAAAGTTATAGCTATATAAGTATATCGATCATTTCAGTCTTATCACGCGCGCGCAAGTGCATGCGTATGCGCGCAAAATGACCTTCGTTCCGCACACCTACACTACACACCTATTAACCCTAAAAAGGTTTTAGGTCAGTTGGGTGAACAGTTTCTGAGAACACTCGCGGACAAAAAAGTACCGGAGAACAAAGAAGAAAAAAAGGAATAATAATAATAACTAGTGCTAATTGTAACGGGAACCGTTACAGATGTTCCCCAAACGCTCCCCAACTTCCTTTTGGTGCCATATCCTCTGTAAGCTTCATTAAATAAGACAAACACTGTGCACTTTTGACTTTAACAACGTTTCCCCAGAAGGATACCAATTACATTCAAATTTTAGCATTGCACCCGTGCACATGTGAATGCATGTGCGTTATGACCATATCATCTTGTCTACACTATCTATATATTTTGATAAACTATAATATGAAAGCATTCAGTCCAAAAGTATTAAAAATCACTCATTCAAGTGTATTATTAACTTCACTCGTTCTAAATGCACGCACCTGCGTGCACGTGCATGTTGACCAAACCTTCTTGTAGGAGTCCATTATACCTATCTGTATTCTAAATCCCATCCTGTTTGTTTGAAAAATAAGGGAGTTATAGCCATTTCAAGTTTCAGCCAATCAGATTGCAGCACACGTGCATGCACGTGATTTCTTGAAATTTTTTGTATATCATATTGCAGGATATTCTAATGTGTGACTATGTTTTAAATTTCAAAGCATTTCGTCAAAAAACGAAGGAGATGGATTTTTGCGTTCGGGATACTTTCTGACTCTTTAATCTCGGAAATGAAAAACGCAAGTAAACAACGATCCGTAAGATAACATGTAATTCTATGAATAGCTACGGTGTCATACAATATCTTCTGAATATGTGATAAAAATCTATATAGAAGTTCAGATTTGTACTATAAATAATAAATAAGCATAACTCAATTATTGCTTCTTAATTATTCTTGAAAAAACTTTTGATTTAATTTTTTTTTTAAATACGGGTCTTTATTTCTGTCGATGACGCAATCTGTGCACACCTGATAGATTTGAGATCACGTTCCGAAAACAATTCCGTCTTTTCACTTCACCGTATGCCAAGGGTTTATGAGGAGAGTAGCGTATCAGAAACCCTGGCTAGCGAAGATGGTTTCATTGCTATACTGATTCGATATATTATATAATATGTACTTGAAATTAAAGACGTTATGGAGTCTGAAAATACTGGTTTGTATTCAAATGTTTAACTAGAGAATGACATAATATCCCCCCCCCCCAAAAAAAAAAAATCAAACTTAATGGTAAACGTGATAATACTATAGTAATTCATTTAGCCTCCTATCGTAAACTTCCCTAATTTTTGTAGCAAAATACTATCATAATTATGTTGCATAAGGGAAAATATGCGCGTATTGTCCATTAAGATTATTTCTAAGATTTGAAGATATTGGACAAAACTTGAATTTGAGAAAGTTAAAATGAATTTCTGTATAAATGAACTACATGTTAAATATCTAACTTTATTTTTCGAGTTTTACAAACCAATATACTTCTTTTCAACAGCTTCTACTGAAATCAGTAGAAGTACGCCAAATGACCTGGTTTATAGAAGTCTTACGTCTAACTGTTTTGTGGCCATGAAAAGGAAGTCTTTCACCTTCAGAGCCAGAGCAAACAATGACCTCCAGATTGCCTTGGGTACTCACGATTGTGATGACTGTGGTACACATTATGAATTCATAATTGGTGGATGGGGAAATACCAAATCTGCAACGTATTATGGATTATCTGGTACACAATGTGCTACATATAGTCAGGTTATTCTGGATCAAACGTTCTTCGACAGTTTCTGGATTTCATGGGAAGGGAATAATATTCGAACGGGCAAAGGTGGTACAGTCGGCAGCAATGTTATCATGACTTGTACACGCTCTACTCATTTTGAAGCAAATTATATCTTGATCAGAACAGGATGGGGTTCAAGCGGTGAATGGAGATTCCCCAATGGTTTGTATATTGATACTGATAATTAAGTTTCACTAAATAACAGATCTTTGTGAAATTGTTGATCTCTAAAACTGAATGTCATATTAACCATATTTATCAAACTTCTTAATTTTCAGATGTTGCATGCATTCATGAAAGAAACATTAATGTCGACGTAACTGCTGACAATACCGGTTGCAACGCAGTCAGCACATACGCATGTGCGTCTGGGTACAAACAAACTGCAGGAAACACGCAACGTACCTGTGGATTTGGGCAGATATGGTCAGGATACGCAGCACGAATTTGGCAATTATCGGTCGTGGTCGGGTTCCACCTTCCATCAGAAATAAAATAAATGTACTTGCTAATTGTATTTATTTTGAAATTTAAGTAGCGGTCCCATTATGTATACGATACAACGTCAGATTGATTGTTTATCATCACTTCATTTTCTTTAATAAATTTTTTAAATACAATATTGAAATGCCAGTTTTTGCCGGAGTTCATGACGAGTTGCTTATTTTTATGATCTTTTTCATTCCAGCAGCTTTTAAATTGAGTGCCGAGCATCGGTTATTCTGAAGCTCTCCACCGGCAAATTAATTGTTGCATAAATTCCATATGAGAGGGACGTTATACAACAAACAAAACAAAATATTGTATTCAGTCAACTTGATCATCCCGACTATATGCACAGGGGTCGCTACCATCGCAATTTTTGTTGCAATAGGGTAAAGTGTGCCGTGTGATTTTAATAACAATAAAAAAATTATTGCAATAAGTTATGATCAACGATTTAAGTAGAGATTTTTATACCACCCGAATTTTGAGTTTATGTGTCAGAATTAAAATTTACGTGATTTATATATACCTTAAGGAATACTTGTGTAAATGATTTTTATTTTTTAGAAAAATATTGCTTTCTTAAAAATGCCTTTTGTTAATGATTTTTTTCTTAACAAAATGATTCTTTTTGCCTGGATACAGATTTGGAGATGATATTTTCGGTATAATTTCATTACTTGTATTTTACTATAACAGTTCACACGTAATATACGTAATTTAAAGATATAGGAGGTGATAGATAATAATACAATGTAGATATAAGAGGTGATTCCCTGATATACCATTTTTAAAATATAATATCTATTTCTATAATCTTACAATACTTAATTTAACCTAATGAACGAGCTATGAATCGACATTTTAACCTATTGTGGTAACGAAACCCTCACAAAGCAGAAAAACTCGTAGAAACTTTAATGTCTTTAATTATAAGAAAACTGAGTTCCCTTTATTATTTTTTAAGTAAATTTGAAGTATTTACTTTTTTCATTGAAAAAAATTAATCGGTAAAGGGGGAAATTAACTAGATAGAAAATTATTTATACTATTTGTTTGACACTGTGATAACCAATTCGTAATAACAATAACAAAGAAAAAAGACGAAGATGTAAAAATGCAGCATTACCTAGTATGATTTATAATGTATATATTAAATTGAATCCGTACTCACCGTTTTTATGAATTGAAAGCAAAACCAAATAAATAACAGAAGAAATATACAACATCCCCATGTTGTCAATTTAATTACATTGTTTTATGTCTTTCATTTACCCGGCTATTTAAATATTCCAATCTAGAACAAGAACAATTGCACAACATTAAAGATTAAAGGGTAATCTGACAATTTGTATCTCTACATAATGACACTGATCTAAGACAAAGATATGCCCAATTTTAATAATTGGTGTGATAGATATCTTGATTAATAACATGTTTATAGTGACATAGGATTGACATATTTTGCTTTGGAAAGGTTTAAAATGTAGCACTCATGTATTAATAAAAAAAGAGATGTGTTGGTGGAACACGGATGCTCCCCCCCCCCCTATTTCATTTCCAATTTGAAATCAAAGTAGCACAAGATTACCAGGATTTTTAACCATCTATAAAATGATGGAAATGGTTTTATATTCTGAAGAAAAGTTATTATAAATAGAATTCAGCTGGTATTTCCAATAAATATGAATTGGAGGAGGTGAACTGTATTGCCGGGCATCGTAAAATTGCAAGAAGGTCCTTATATTATGAAACTTTTAAATTATACAAGGAATGATTATAAGATATTTAAGTTTAAGACCACATTGCATATATATACATTTCTTTTAAGCTGAACAGGACTCAATGCAGTCTAGCATGACAACATGCGATGATGCAACTGCTGCTGTAAACATACTTAAGAAGTGTTTACCAGCCTAACCATGGAACAATTTGAGGTAAACAAGACAAAGCACACTCAGAAATAAATTATATCATTTTTCTAGCAATGTTTTAAAACAAATTCAGAATAAATTTGAAGAAATTGTGTAAAAGCAGACGAGGCCTTATAAGTACTTAATTCATCTGGGTTTTCGGTTACAGGAGAATGTAATGCTAAAGGAATTAGGCCTTGCGCTTTATTTATCTGATAAATACTTGTACAAATATATTTTTATTAGACACATATTCAAAATGTATAAGCCATAAGGCACAGTGTTGAATGGATACACTCAAAGGATGCTTGAAAATTAGGCCTATGTTACTGAAAATAAGAGAGATAACTCTTAAATTAGCGATTGATTCCTAGGGGCTCACGAAGGGGTTTCTGTCTGTCTAGCTACTTGTTTTGTTTTTTAATTTGCTTTTAGTGTTGGTGTGATTTGAACATATTTTATTATAGAATAAATATACATGGATTGGGTAGCAGACATCACATGTAAATAAGCCCTATCATTACAGGGCCATTGAATGCAAGTTGTATTTAAATAAAAGAATATGAATGAGAATTACTTCTAGGACTAAAAAAATTTATGAATTCAATAAATAGAAATTATATCTTCTTTTTTTTATTATTTACCTAAATTGACAAATAACCAAAAAATAATATTTCGGTAAAATGATAAAAATATCAAACAATGTATGAGTTTCATATATTTGTTTATTTCAAAGGAAATTCATCATACTTAAAAAAAATTAAAGTTAGGTGATGATATTGTTCATACCTAAATGAGAGAGATCAATTTTAAATATTATGTTTATAATTAGGTAGAGTTCATCTTTTTTAATGAAAGAAAAAGTGAGCAAGCTCACATACCCCACGCTTCCTCAAAACTCAAAGTGCTGAAAATCCCAGAAAAATTAAGGAATCAGAATTCCCCGTTAATATGCACATCTACACATTGTGTCCTAAATATCTGCAAAGTTTGATGAAATTCTGTGCAGCGGTTAATGAGGAATTGCGCTGACAAAAAACAGGACTGACGGACTGACGGACAGACTGACTGACTGACACTCTAACGGACGGGTCAAAAACATTATACCTCACGCAACTTGTTGCGTGGGGTATAATAAATAAAATCATTTTGAGTTTCATAACCAGAATTCAAATATGTATATATTTATAATTCTTATATTTAAGGTAATAAAGTCGTTACATTTAATTTTTTTGTCCCACTCTTGAAAAGTGGGGGATGTTAATTTGGGTTTGTCCGTCCGTCCGTCTTTCTGTCTGCCTGTAACGCTTTCGTTTCCACACGATATCTCGAGAACCCTTTAAGCTTTTGCAATGAAATTTAGCATAGCAACTCCCTATGGACTAAAGAAGAACTCTATTGATTATGAGGTCAAAAGGTCAATTACATAAATAAGCAAATTCTGTCCGTTATAACACTTTCGTTTCTACACGATATCTCGAGAACCATTTGAGCTATTGCAATGAAATTTTACATAACAACTCCCTGTGTCCAAATGAAGACCCCTATTGATTTTGAGGTCAAAAGGTCAAAGTTCAAGGTCGTAAATTTATACATTCTGTCTGTGAGTAACACTATCATTTCCGGTCGATATTTGAAGAAGATTTTGAGCTTATGCAATGTATTTTATACCAAAACTCCCTAGGACCTCTCTCATCCCTCTAAAAGTGCCCCGCCCCGTTTGTTTTATTAGTATTTATAGTATTACATGTCGCTATTTTTAGCACAGGGGCATGAGGAGAGTTATTGCGTATAAGACAGGTTCTCGGCGGAATTTATATTTTTATCACATCTATTAGAACTGTTTAATAAAGGTTAATTTAGACACCATGTATTGTGTAAAATTTTGACAATATCAAACGTGAATATATACATGTATGTGACTTCATGTTTACATATAACTTTTCACAGACGTACAGCAGCTCCGTGGCGCAGTGGTATGTCTCCCGCTTCACATGCGGGAGGTCCCGAGTTCGAGATCCGATCGATCCACTTTCTTTTTTTTTCCGAAATACTTTTTTTTTACTAAATGATAGTATTCAGCATGTGAAATGAAAAATTTATACAAACTCATAAAATCATCATTACAGTGGGATAAATATTTCACATAAAAGAATATTCTATACGCATAATTAAGAATAAGCAATCAAATCTTTATATCCATATTGACATATTTTATTTGCTTCAGTATAAATGTATACATTTCAGGCACGTAGCATCGTTTTTGAAAGTGGGGGGGGGGG
>PRKT01000157.1:864619-884285 GCA_003671525.1 Saccostrea glomerata | reverse complement strand
GAGAAAACTGCCGGACAAAAGTCCATTTTAAAATTCGAAAATCGGCCATAACTTCGGACCGGAAGTGAATTTTTCAAAAAACGGAATTTTATATAAACTTCATATATTAACCTACTTACATGAGAAAAATTGTGAAAATCTATCCAGCCATCTCTGAGTAATCGCGCTCACAAAATTTGGGAGGAATAATAATAATAATAATAAAAAGAAACAATACAAACACTATAAGTCTTCCGTTGTGAACGGAAGACTTAATAAAAAGAAACAATACAAACACTATAAGTCTTCCGTTGTGAACGGAAGACTTAATAATAATAATAAGAAACAGAGTAAAAACAATATGTTCCCCAACTTCGTTTGGGGAACATAATAAGAAACCGAGTAAAAACAATATGTTCCCAAACTCCGTTTGGGGAACATAATTATATGCTTGTTTACTACATGAAAATGTTCAGTCAGCCTCTGTCGACCCTTATTTAAAAAAAAACCAGATTTACATGACCAAACATAATCCATGAATAATTCTTGCTTTTTAGAAAGCTGTTGGCTGCAAGATGCTGCACTTAGCAAAAGAAAGCAATTTTCTGAAAACGCGTTTAAAATGAGGGAGTGGATAAAGTGACATCAAAATCCTATCAGAAAATAGTCAGTGTTTATGTTTATTCCTAACACCTTACAAAAATCCTGCGGAACGATACACATCTTTTTTTAGCCTCGGTATGCAAAATATTACATTATCACATGGTTAAATGTTTACTGGATATGAATCCCAAATGAAGTTAATGTCATCTATGAATTCCATAAGAAACTGCAAGAAGGAGAATTTCAAATCTGCAGTGAGTGAAAGAATCCTTGAAAGCTACAATTGAAACCTTCAAGAACATTTCTTAAGCGATTGAATAAAACACACGGACAGTTTTTTTTTTTCGTTCAAGATGCACGTCATTGCACGAAGAGGAAATATCTCCTTTGCATTGAGATAATCGAAGTGATGGTTGGAAACTTGGATTCTGATAAATTTGCAGAGTTTTTGAAATCCACCGGTCCCACCGGCAAATATTACAAAAGTCTGGTATTTTTCTTCATGTAATCGGTCCGAGGGACCAGAAAAAATGTCGACCTCAAAGGAATTTTGTTTTTCTTTGTTTGTTGTTTAACGTCCATCTCGAGAATTTTTCATTCACATGGATACGTTACCACTCGAGTAGGGCTATTGAGAAGGTAGGGATTTTTTTCGTGAAAAACAAACTGCGACATGTGACCTTGGTTTACACGGTCTCATTCGAAGGACCGGTCTTCCGGAATTTAAATGTGTATGATAAAATAAAGCACTTAGATTTCAGGACACTTTTTCATTAAATGGGAGTGCCCTATGCATGGCCTAATAAATTCGGTGAAAGAAAATCAGACCCATACAAATTACCCCTGCAAATCTGTGTTTGTTCAATCAGCTGATTCAATTTATTTCCCAAACAATATTAAGAAGTTCGCTTTACCCCCTTGGCACGGAAAAGATCGTTTCTCTGGTTCTCGATAAAGAGAAGGCTCATTTGGGGCCGCCAGAGATAAACAAATTTTTTTTAAACCGTTCATGAATACAGTATTTAAATTTCTCTATCGAAATATGGCTGGGATGTTGCCGACTCGGCGTAAAATAAACAAACAATTGATCAATCAATCTGCGATAGACCGCCATCTGTGTTCGGCATCCACAATAAATATTACACCTGGTTAATTAAGTTTTGAATGTGGGACTCTTTAAATTTTGTAAGGTCCAACTGGAAAGGACCCCATTGGAAATAAGCCATTGGCTTTCATGGGTTATCCTTGGTATACAAATGTAATGTGAATCAAATATATAAATTCATGTCTTTCAAAAACTGATTCCGATATTTTATATTTATTCTATTGTTTAATGCCAACTTATATATATATATATATATATATATATATATATATATATATATATATATATATATATATATATATATATATATAAAATCCAAATGATCTACTGATGAGCCCGCATGGGGCGAAAGCGCTTTAGATAAAAGTTTGAGTTTATCATTTGAATTTGGATTTTATTTTATCCCTATACCAAGGAAAAATAATTTTTTGAATATATATAATATATATATATATATATATATATATATATATATATATCATGAAATTATATTGTTAATATTGCATTGTAACAACGTTTATGTAGTATACCAAATAAATATCTATCTAATCTACCTATATCTTGAATAAAATAAACCAAATTTATATATATACCAGGTTTTCGAATATGTAATGTTGATGGACCAGTGAAAAGTTGTGTTGACCAGTAAATTTCACAGATCACTGGTCCACTTGCCTAGTGATTTTTTTTTCTCTTCAAAAATTCGGTAAAGCTAGAGATATTAAGGACTTCTCAAAGTATCATCATCACCTTTTTGACTGTCACAAAACATTGCAGAAAGAAAAGAGACAAGTCAGCTTCCAAATTTTTTGCAAATAAAATGCACAGTTGTAAATCTTGAAATTTTTTTCAAAACTGCAAAATAGGTCTCTAATTCTGTTTTTAAATTCTTAGGTCAAGATGTGCAGCATTGATGAAGACGACTGTTGATATTGCAGGCTTTGACCTCCTAGGCTTCCAAAGTGTCACAGGGTGACAATTACTTGTTTTTATTTTATTTAGTATAATTATTTAGTACAGCAATTATATTAAGTTAGTGTAGTAGAAGCTGTAGTAAATTCCATTCATTCATTACCTGGTCTTTCATTGTCATCGTGTTTGTATTGTATTCTTGTTTGTACGGTGTTCCGTGTCACGTGAGTATTCCGACCAGGAACCAATTAGCATCTACTACGGCCAATGTACTTTACGAACATTTCATATGCCATTACAGTTTCCCTGAGCGTATACATTCAGACCAGGGCAGGAACTTTAAAAGTTCGGTTATCAAGGAACTCTGTAAGATTGCTGGAGTAAAGAGCAGAACAACTCCGTGCCACCCTATGGGAAATGGACATGTTGAAAGATTCAGTCAGACATAGCTGAAGATGCTAGGGACGTTAGACAGCGAACAAAAGCATGATTGGAAAACTAACGTTTTACCTTTAGTCAACGCTTACAATTCAACAAAGCATGAGACAACGGGATCCTCGCTGCATTTCCTGATGTTTGGGTGGAACCCTAGATTAGCAATCGATGCCTATCCTGGTTTGGCAGATTCCCCACAAAAGACAAGAAGTCGAGAGAACTGTGCTCAGAAGCTTAAGAAAAGACTTAATTACGCATACAAAATGGCAAGAGGTAACATCGGCAGAAACAGTGAAAGGTATTAACAGAGTTATGACAGGCAGGTACGTTTTGAAAAGTTAGAGTGTTGGTCAGAACATTAGTATTTTCATGGAGATCAAAATTAGCAGATAAATGGGAGAGAGATCCTTATATGGTAATTAAACAGCCTGTTTCAAACATCCCTGTTTATAGAGTTAAAAATGAGATTTCAGGTAATATTCGATCATTGCATAGAAACCTTTATTGCCTTTTATGTGTATTACCAAATCTTCCAATTGAGATAAACATTCAGATAACAGGGTCCCAGAGGCAGTTCCAAAGCAAGAGGTAGCATATTCAGAGAGAGTCAGAATCAGAAGATGATGAAATTTTGGTAAAGGCAGAAAAGAGTTAAACTAAAGCAGTGTATATCTAGTATTTCAGACAGGTCAAGGTCATCTAAGTTGATCTCGCCATCAACTAGGGAGGTATCAACTAGAGGAAATACATGGTTAACCCGCACAGAGCCATCAACTAGAGAGGCATCAACAAGGGAAAATACAAGGTTAACCTGCACGGAACCATCCATTCCAACTAATATCGTAGCGGAACCCCGTAGGTCAACCAGAACCAAGAAAGTTCCTGATAGGTGTGGTTCGTGGATATCCCCATAGAGACACAAGTTTGGTATGTATAATTGGGGAGAACGTCACAGGTAATCAGAATATATCTGTAGTTTTGTTGTGTATATTTATTTACTACATGTTGTTTTTATGCTATGTTTTTATGCTGATCTAGAATAGAACTACTATGATTTAACTTAAGATTTTACTTACAGTGACTTAGTTAATTATCATGTGTAGAGTATTTTGTAGTTCATAATTTTATGGTAAGTGAAAATAATAAAAATAAAATAAATTTTTTGAGAAAATCTTGAAATATGGTGGCCCAGGATCAATAGCTCCTGTGGGGAGGGGTGCACAACTGGTGGTTATAAAGTGGAAATGCATTATCTCTGTAATGATCTACATCTGTGTATTAAGTAACATAGGTAAGCATGCTAAGTGTATAATTATGATAAACATTGGTGCCTCTTTCAAAATTGTGAATTAAATGGCTTTAGTTTGTATCAAAACACGAACCAAATTCAATTGCTGGAAAGTTGTTACATATACCCAGTTGGCTTGTGAGCCTCTTGTTTAAAGGTGCATGAACACAGTGTTGTAACGCTAACTCTGTTACAATCGTCACATAAATGATTAGAATAAATGACAACTTGAAAAACGTGCCATATTTTATTGAAACGTAAAACTAAATCACAAAACCCGGTCTTTTCCGGAATAACATACAAAAGTAACATTCGACCCTATCATGACATACATTCCGGATTGCCCTCTCAATGACCCAGTATATACAGATACACAACATCCGGAGGCCAAATTTAAATTTGGAGACATACAAAGAACTCAACCCACTAAGTGCCTCATATGGCCTAGCAAATATGTAAAATTTTAAGAGGGCTATAGAATAAATATTTTTGGTGAATCTTACCTTAGACCATTGATACAGTTTTCGTGTGCAACATTTCTATCGAAACCGGATGTTTTGGGTATCAAAGTAAAATCTAAACCTTACAATGGTTCGGAGTTTTCCGGGAAAATGACAAAAATAGGGCAGTTAATCGTGATTTACACATTGAGCACATTCGTTACGGGAAAATATTAAAACAGAAACATAACAATCACTATGCGAGAGATATTTTCCAATGAAAATATTTACCCGTAACGCGTGCGCCCCTATTGAAAAAATCATTGTCTGTGAAAGAGCTATGACTACAAACCATCATACATTTCCATGTGTTTTACACAAATCAAGTGCATCGAACAAGGGTTTTTTTTTTTAAATTTTTTTAAGAGTAAAAGAACAACACATTTCTATTCCACATGTTTCAGATGATAATTAATAGTGGAAAAGAATATCTGAAACCAGATTCGAAAAAAAACTTTTATACTATGATCATCTACACATAAATGACGTTACTGATTTAATTATACGTCATTTATCACTGGGCACCGAGAGGGAAATCAACATCAGTCATAATATAATTACCAAGAAGAAACGAAGTGGAACAGATTACAGTACAACCAACTTACTACTGTCTTAATCTAACCATGGAGGTGTGCCGCCTCTTATACGGAGCTCTTATGATCAAATCTGAGTGATACACACATATACAGCAACATATGCACCTATGTGGCAACGCACTTTGAAAAAATTACGCACTTTGAAAAAATTTTTCAAAGTGCGTAAATTTTTTCAAAGTGCGTTAAATTTTAGACACACTCAACGCACTTTGAAAATTTTTTTCAAAGTGCGTTAAGAATGCACATAAACATTTTTTACCATGGAGGCATTTAACGCACTTTGAAAAAAAGATATGTATGAAAATAAAAATTCTAGACTTAGATTTTAGTAATAGAGGAAATCAAATTATAATTATTAAATCTTTCGAAAAAACTTTTTTAAATTTACATGAACTCATTTAACCTCATTGAGAACAAGGAGAAGACGAGTAGAAGGTCTCTCATCCCAACTCTTTTTTTCTTAAACATTGTACATAGCCGTCGGTAGCAATTTGAAAGTTGACCCCACAGGTAAGCCCCAATTTTTAATGCATACATGTATATAGTATCTATATCTTTGCAAAATATTTATGTGCCTACATGTAACCCCCCTTTCCGGTACTGATGCCTATGCTACACCCAAATATATGTGTTTACATAACTGGTATGACGTTGAAAACTTTCAATAAATTTAACTTTACATAAAATGCATGTAAACTTGAAAAAAATTAAGTACAGTAAAGCATTTAAGCGAGAAAGAATTTTCAAAGTATGGAAAAATCAAAATCGCTCACTTTCACATTCTGAAGTGACCTCTTCACAGAAGAATTATCAAACAGGTTCAATTATCTATCATACCTAAGATTTGCAGGAATATTGACAAATCCATACACAGTTTTTCAAAGTGCGTTAATATGGTCCATATGAACGCACTTTGAAAAGAAATTTTATTTTTTCAAAGTGCGTTGACTTAGTCCCAAAATTTAACGCACTTTGAAAAAATTTTTCAAAGTGCGTAATTTTTCAAAGTGCGTTGTAACACACCTATATCACCTTTGACAAATTCTATCAATATATCATATTGCACTTTTTATGGCCACTAAAATATCACTGGTAGAAAGACTGAGTACAAATAGCTAGTAGTCCACTAATAACACTATGCATCAACAAAAAAAAAACAACTGAAAAATACAGTCAAATTGATCTGTAAGAAATATGATACAAAATCATGTTATAAAAAAAAATCAATCAAATTACAGTTCAGTTAAATGTAATCTAATGTTACAATCCCTTTGAAAATTGACATGATCAATCAAAATTCAATTGATACAGATAATGAACTTCTAAAGCAGTGCAAAATAATGAATTCAGTCATGTCTGAATCAAAAAATAATAACACATGTGAAAATTTCATGTAAATCAAGGATTAAGAACACATGTGAAAATTAATATGTAGTATGATGTTAATAAGTACATTACTCCAATGATAACATGTATTCACTACTAGATTTGCAAACACATCTGATACATATTATAACAAGTTCATCAATGGTAAAAAAAAAATTCAACTTGATGTGAATCAAAGAAATATTGAATACATAATTTGCAATGACAAGTAGAAGAAATACAAAAGCTATTGTCAAACATGAAATATGATCAGTATCATCAAGTGTAATCAATTAATATTGTCAAATATGGCAAGTCACACACCTTACGTAGACTGCAAGATACATCATAATCAATTTTGATACAAACATTCAATATAAAAATAATCTGCCAAGCATGATGATACAAACAATCAATTTTGAAATAATCTACCAAGCAAACAAAATTTCCATTTAACGAGACTGTCCCTATCAGTCCTATATAAATGGTTTGTGTAATAAGCACATTAAATCAATGGTGGGGGTCTCTGCTTGATAGCATTTTGTGCTTTAGTATTCAAAGATGATAAAGGCACCCATATTGAGTTCTGAGCAGGTTCACCTCTGATTTGCACAAGAAATTCTGGTCCCTTGGTTGTTTGTCGTTGAGCAAGCACTCGCTTCACTTTATGAAGTCCATCTGAGTAAAAGGAAACCGACAAATGAGTGTCCGCAAAAGGATCAACATGATCATTGTCACGAAAACGAATTGGTTTCTGACGATTTCTGGTTGGCCTCTGTAGAACCGGAAGTGGATCATTAGTAGTTGTATCAGATGTAACCATGTCAGATGAGCTGAGAGAGTCCTGGCCATCGTAAATTCTCTGAGGGGGATCTGGGATATGCTCAGTCTGTGTTCTTGTACTCTCCACTTCCTGAGACTTATTAGAGGTGGCTACTTTGAAGAATGATGATGGTGTCGGTTGACGGACATAGGCAATCTTCAAACGGTCTACATGAATCGGGGTTGACAATATTTTCCCACTGGTTTCATCTTTCAATGTCAACATATGTGGAGAATCTACACTATGCACAATATAGACTCCAACATATTTATTTTGCAGTTTCTGGGCTGCTCCTGTAGGTTCCTTATGTAGAAACACATAATCACCAACTGTCAAGTTCAAAGGTCTCGTGTGTTCATTCGCATTTTGTAGCATTTGCGTTTTGTAATGTTCAGTGTTAGTGAGAACGCATTGTCGAATCATAGTAAGACGAGTGTTCAAATTGTTGACATAGGAATGCATGGTCTTTGGAAGGCCTTGAAGATCCGTAGTGGGTATATGAGTAGAAAGCGGAAATGCAGGTCTGTCACCATATAAAATTTCATATGCTGAATATCCAGAAGAATTCACAGAGATGTTCATCGCAAATGTAACGGAAGGTAGAACTTTATCCCAGTTGTTCCGTTTGGAATTCAGAAATGGTGTGAGTTTGGCAGCTATGGTAGCATGAGTGCGTTCACAAGCACCTAAACAATGATGCATAAAGCTGGGCGTAAATTCCTGTTTAATTTGAAATAAATTACAAAGTGTCTGTGTCACTTTTGCTGTGAATTCGGTTCCTCTGTCCGAGATAAGTGTGTCACAAGTTCCAAATGTAGTGAACAGTATATAGAGTCCTTCCGAGACTGTGCAGGCATCATCTGCAGCTAATGGAACTGTAAAAAGAAACTTGCTGAACATGTCAACTGCAGTTAAAATGTAAGTATATCCAGACACAGTAACAGGTAATGGTCCATAACTATCCACTTGCCATACTCTGAAGGGTTTACATGGTGTAGGGTAAGCGACAATAGCAGATTTGGTATGGTTTTGTGTCAGCTTTCGCTGCTGGCATGGAATGCATGAACGAACATAGTCTGTAATAACTTCAGACATGCGTGAAAAATAGTAGTGTTCTTTCACACGATCTAAGCAATCCTGAATGCCACAATGTCCTCCAAGTGTTCTGTCATGATACAGTTGTAATACGTCCATTATTTTACACTTTGGTAAAACTAACTGCAACTGATTCATGTCTTTAGCACGTTTTGCTTTCGCAACACGAGAATGAAATAGCAGATTGTCAATGATAAGAAAGTCCGAGCTTTGTAGTATAACTTTGCGTCCCTCCTTCTGCATATCAGGCAATTTACTATCATGAAGATACACATAAATGTCTTTAAAAGTGTCATCATTTAGTTGTAAACGAGCCATATCAGTAGAAGATAGCCCTAACACCTTCAGGGTGTCCCTGTGGGTAGGAGTGTTTCCATTTTGTGTTGCCCGGATTGCATCCTGACCGTTCATAGTGTCTGAGTTTTGATCCTGTGATGCATCAACATCAGATGAAAAAGCAAGTGAATGAGCTGACAAATGATTTGGAGACACTGTATCCTCCTCAGTTGTAAAATCGAATGCATTTCGGGGTGCATCAACATCAGTCTCTGCCTGAAAAGGTGCTCGTGAGTGGTCGTCAGTCTCCGTCTCCAAGAGAAATGGGTCGTTATGGTCAAGTTGACTAGGTGAGTGTAGGGTAGGGTGGTTACGGTCCAGTTGACTAGGTGAGTGTAGGGTAGGTTCGTTATGGTCTAGTTGACTAGGTGAGTGTAGGGTAGGGGGGCTGTCACCAAGAACTGAAATCAGTTGATCCGCTTCACACAATATAGGCGGTTTACTTTTTGCTCTAATAAACTTACGAGGTCGCTTAAGTTTATGTGGTTGTACAATGTCTTTGGAATGATAAACATCAAAGTCTGTTTCAGTATCTGCATCATACTCCAAAGCAGGGTGAAGATCAAGCGGTCTGAAAGGTATCACCATGTTGTTTACTTCATGATTCACATCAGAATGTCTATCTTGCAGCAAATCATGTAAACATTCTCCGGATGGTAGTTTGATGTTGCGAGGGGGTTCATCAAATGAATCAAAATATGGATCATGTTCATCTGGGCTGGCCTCCAAAATAGGCATGTCCGGATTTGCATAACAACGGGACAAAGCATCTGCTACAACCATCTGTCCTGCTGGTTTATACTGAATTTCAAGGTCATACTGTTGTAGGATAGTCAGCCAGCGGTCGAATATAGCACCACGTAGTTTGTTCAAAAACAAGGGCTTCAGGACTTGATGGCCACACTCGACAATCACGTGACTTCCTCTTATATATGATGCACAGTCTGTTACGGCAGTGATAACACCTAAAAGTTCTAACTTAGTTGGGCCGTATGATTTCTGCCATTTGTTGAGACCTTTCGATCCGAATCTAAAAACATGGGGTGTGTTATCATCATCATAAAGTTGATATAACATATATCCTATCCCTTTGCTGGAAGTATCCACCGCAATATGAAAGGGAATTTCAACTGGGAAATGATAGCACATCCGAGTTTACGAGATCATCCTTTAATGTCTGAAATGCAACTGTATGTGACTGTGTCCAAATAAATTTCACATTTTTCTTTAACAGGGCATGAAGGGGGGATGCTATTATACTGTAGTTTGGTATATACTTTCTAAACCAGTTGAGCATACCAAGAGCACAACGCAACTCATTTGCAGATGTTGGGGTGGGAAAGTTTTTGATACTGTCAACACGATCTGAAGAAGGGCGAATCCCATCTTTTGAAATCTCATGTCCAAGAAATATTGCTTTGTTGTTTGCAAAGGTACACTTTTTAGGATTAAGTTTTAAACCTGATGATTCTAACCTACTCATGACTTCACTAATGTCCTTTAAATGTTGTTCAAAACTGTCAGACACAATAACAACATCATCCATATAACATAACACATATTTAAAAGTCAAACCTTTCAAAACTTTGTCCATAAGTAACTGAAAACTGTTAGGAGCTGTCTTGAGACCCATAGGCAATCTAGTGAATTTATATGTGCCATAACATGTGTTAAATGCAGTTAAATTGGACGATGCTTTAGATATGCCCATTTGAAAAAAACCTGAGCTCATGTCTCTAGTTGAAATAAAATTGGGTGTGGTTTGACTAAATGACTCTGTGAGCTCTTGTACATCAGGTAAATTGTATGCAAAATCAAGTGTTTGTGAGTTCAAATATCTAAAATCACAACAAAATCTGTATGATGTAAGGTGAGCCTCTTTACCCTGGGCAACATGAGATCCATTGGATTTGCGCTTAGCGACCAAAAGAATGGGGCTAGTAATAGGCAAATTATCTGTTTCACTAACAGGGGCAATAACTCCTTGGGAGAGGAGTTCATCTAACTGAGTACGTAAAACTTCTCTCTTGTCAGGGGGTAGACGGTAAGGTCTCTGATACTTGGGAACAAAATTTGGTTTCAGATGTATCTCATGCTGTACAAGGTTTGTAAAACCAAGCTTGGGATTTTCTTTTGTCACAAATACATTCTTGTGTGCATATAAACATCTCTCAAGTTTCACAATCTGTTCATTTGTAAGTGTATGTGCACCAGAAAAATCAAAATTTGCACAAAAAGCATAAAAATCATCTGATTTCTGACAATCTGTCTCACTCTGACTGACATTCTTAATATTATAACACACAGGTAATTGCACAATGTCATACGAGGAATCTAATACAGCAAACTCAGCCAACACCATACCTTTAGGTATAAAAACAGAGTCATTTCCAGGATTCATGATTTTGAAAGGAATAGTTTTATTTGAAGATATGGTATTCACTGATCTAGCCAATAACAGACCTCTTCTCAAAACATTCACATGAGCAGATAATAATCCCTGCACACCATACAATGACTGTTTGGGTACTTTACCATATACAATAAGCTCTGTATTAGGTTCAACAGTAACAGGTTTCATACACCTTACTTTCACTTTTGATTTCATATAACCATTCAACAAGTTATTGTGTGCACCAAAATCTAAAACAATACCTTTCTCTAACATGTAATCTGTTCCAATAATAAAAGGTGTGCGGTACATTCAAAAATATACACAGTAAACCAATGTGTACCATGAGGTGTTTGACCTTTTACCTTAGCAACACCTAAAACCTTAACATTCTGATTGTCAGCTACTAATACAGAAATATTACATGGTTGTAAAGGTTGCTTAGCAGAAACCTATCATATAATGACAATGACATGACAGATATACATGAGCCAGAATCTAGTAATGCTGCTACATGAACAGTTTTAAATTTTACAGGCATATACATAAATTTAGTGGTATTGGAGTCATGTATGTCTGGAAAATCATCAGACGAGCTCATAGCGTCACTGGAAGTAGGCACATCTGTCGCTACACACGGATAGTCACACAAATGAATACTGTCACTGCTCACAGGCGCAGTTGCGGCTACACGCGAGTCACACAACGGAGATTCACCACTAAAATATGATCTCATAGCGTCACTGGAAGTAGGCACATTTGTCGCTACACACGGATAGTCACACAAATGAATACTGTCACTACTCACAGGCGCGGTTGCGGCTACACGCGAGTCACACAACGGAGAATCACCACAAAAATATGATGCGGTATTTAATGTCTCACACCTCTGCTGATAGAGTCTCTCTCTCCATGGTGTAGGTGAAGGGCTACGATATCGATGTCGAGATCCTATTGTCTTCCCGAGGGAGCGCCCTGTTGATCTCTCCTCGGGGCTCTGGGGTTTTCCGGCTTCGCAAACATGCAGGAAAAAGCATTATGGCCAAACTGGGAACAATACGGACACTGTGAGGTAGGGCTGGATACACCATCAGCCTTCAGAGCACAGGCACGTTGCACGTGACCAATTCCACCACATCGGAAACAAGACTTGGAGTGCACTGGTTGAGGGGCAGATGCGGTACGCTGAGGCAGCTGTTGTCCATGAAAATCTGTAGCTGCCAGCTGTTGGCCTGCAGTGGATAGTCGTGATAACTCCTGCACAACAAAGTTCATATCAGGAGAATGAGACGGAGGCTTCGTGTTCATGGCTGCTGTAGTAGGTTGAGACTGGCGTTAGCCAAAAGCTTCCCCTGTTTTGGCAGCAGTTAGAGTGTCGGCAAAAGTAGAACATCGTCCAGCACGGACATAGAAAGCAAGCTGCTGTGGTAAACCCTCAACAAATTTGTTCATCAAGTCTCTTTCGGGTTTTCCAAGTTTGCGTCCTTTCTCCAATATGACACTATAAAAGTCCTCCAGAGGTTGTGCAGGAGACAAACGAAGAGAATCAAACATGACAGATTCCATAATCAGCGTCGGATCCAACGGTGATTTGCTGGTGTAGGTTCTCTGGAACTCGCTCTCGATGGCACGCCATGATTTTCTGATGAAATCTGGAATCTGGCCGAACCACACCAACGCCGGGCCCTGAAGATGCAAATGAAAAGCTGCGATCTTCCGAGGTTCGTTGGCATCCATGTCGTGAAACACACAGTACGACATAAAATCATCAAGGAATTTTGCCGCATCCTCATGCGAATACCCACTAAATTTCTTTAGTGACAGTTTGTCCATTGGAGTTATGACTGTACGGGTGACCGGAGTAGACGATCTCAACGGTCTGTGGATTGTCCAAGGCGGACTTTCATCTCCTATGCACTTGCCTTCTGACGGTGCTGTGTCGCGCCATTTGTCGTTTGCGCGCCAACTCTCCTGCCTCTGTCCTACGGGGGTCAGCACTGACATCAGATAAATTGTGAAATCCGCTCATACCATCAAACAGGGCGTTGCTTGGAATCGAATTGGAATTCTCCACCATGTTGTAACGCTAACTCTGTTACAATCGTCACATAAATGATTAGAATAAATGACAACTTGAAAAACGTGCCATATTTTATTGAAACGTAAAACTAAATCACAAAACCCGGTCTTTTCCGGAATAACATACAAAAGTTACATTCGACCCTATCATGACATACATTCCGGATTGCCCTCTCGATGACCCAGTATATACAGATACACAACAACAGATTTGAAAGTAATGTTTTCTGTATAATACTACGACTTGCACATTTTAAAAGCATTTCACACAGAAATATATTAAAAATCTAAAAGTTATTAAAACTTCAAATTTTTAGACGGGTTTGAGTGACACATCCTTGCACTTCACAAATTTTAATTTTATTTCTAATACTTAGGAAAAGTGGCAATCTTGTTGTGTATAAATGAAAAATATTAAAACTATTATCCAGAAAATTCAGATTAGAAATACTCGAAAGCAACACATATACACAGTGTATCTTCAGTCCTTGCAGTTGTTTTGAGCAGACTTTAACAATTGAACGCAACCGGTGAATCGTAAATATCAACAACAGAGCTCGTGCCCTGTTTACAAAAACTGTGTACGTTTCATGGATGTGATCAATTTGCTAAACTCTGTACACAACACTTAACACGGAATGACGATACTTGTGAAGGGGTTTTGCTTTCTAACATTTCTACTCTGAATATATATATATTTTTCTGTGTTAAAGTTTTTAATATTTTTCATTAATACACAACAAGATTGCCACTTTTTCCTAAGTATTAAGAATAAAAGTAACATTTGTGAGAGTCCAATGATGTGTCAATCAAACCCATTCAAAAATTTGAAGTTTCAATAACTTGAAAATAAAATAAAAATATTAATATATTTTTTGTGTGAAATGCTGTTAAAATATATAAAAGTCGTGATATTATACAGAAAATATTAACTTCAAATCTGTGTCCATGCACCTTTAACTACAAACTCAAATTATGTTCGCCCTACCGGGATCCCACTACTGTAAATCACTTTTTGTTCGCGTTAACTTTATTTTTCGCATAATTACGCGAGTCTGTCTGCTCGCGAAAATTTTGTTCTCGCGTATAATTGTATAATAATGTTTATATGCAACAAAAACCACAGCTCGCGAAAATTTTGTTTCGTTTATAAATACCGAATAGCTTAGTCGCGAAAATAAGGTGTCGCGAAAATATAGTGATCTACAGTATCTCGTTAGATATTACATGTATTTTATAATATCATGTATAAGATTTATAGACATTATAAACAGTATTGAACCTCAAAAGTCCATTTCACAATACGTATTGGACCAGAGCAAACTCGGACCTTCCAGACATCAGACGTGGGATAAGGTGCCATGGAGCATTGAGCATGCCGACAAGGTACACTCGCCGTGTGCTCCTTGTCATGATCAGGAAAGAACGGGAAAATCCGTCGACAATTCAATAATGGCCTAACAATTAGTATGAAAAAAAGTGCCTTCAAATGTAGACAGTTCGGTAATTACTCTTTTGTGAATGAAACATATTTGAATTATGTCGATCCACCTTACAGTGATAGACATGTCGCTTGTAGAATAATTTAACTGTGTCTCGGGAAAAGCCCTCACCCCAGTTAGAATGCCTACCATCAATATACTAGTACCCACAATGTAGCAAAAAAAATTTGAAAGATCGCTCCGAAACGAGTTTAAAAAATAACACCACCCCCCCCCAATTATTATAAGTCCAAAGGGCGTAACTTTGTCCAAAATGGTCCAATCGTATCCGAAACAGAACTTGGCCTGGATATTCTTATGATAAATCTGTATACCATATTTCATTATGTGCAACCTGTGCGAAATACTAGTAAATGAATGGAAATAGCTGCAATTATGTAGCCCTCTCCGATTTTTTTTAATCTCATGTTTTCTGGAGAGGGCTACAATTCCACAGCATCTTCGTAATGGTGCAAATACTTTCTTTTAAATAGGGGCGACTGCAGGCAAAATATTTTTTTACATTCAACTTACTTCTAATAAGCTGTCTTTTTTTATTCACTGTCAACAACATAGCTCGATAATTAAATGCGAATAACTTGCAAAAAAACTCTGTGTGTTTACTAAACAGCCATGACAGTTCACGCGTGACGTACTGAGACTTTCGCTTGAAATTAAGAACAACTTTATAAAGCAAATGTCGGTGTTTATAAATGATTGTGCTGAATTTGTTCACAAAAACATCGTTAAAAAAACCATTTCAAGTGTTATTTTTACGCATCAGCGATATTTATGCTTAAAATAAAGGAATCCCTAAGAGTCCCGCTCCTAAATTCTCAGTGGCTGTCCCAAAATACAATGGATGATCAATTCAAGTTGTGATGTTGACAAACACGAAAAATAACCAATACATGGGTTGTTCTGTATATTTTTGTAGTCTTGGATAGCTACATTTTTGGAGTCCAGGTAAGAGATTTTAATAAATGGCCATTTACTGACAATTTTAGCCGAGATCCGTGCGGGAGCGAATCACTCCCGCACCTGCACTTTTATGGAGATCCTGAGGAGTTGTAGCACCCCCCCCCCCCCCCCCCCCCCCCCCACCCCACACAAAAAAAGGGAGAGGGCTATATTATTGCAGCTATAAAGAAAACTGCAAATTATTAGACTTTTTCAAAGTTTAAGGTGCGAAATTCGGTCCAAATATGCTCAACCTGTGCGTAGGAAATGAACGGAAACTACAAATTATTGGAATTTTTCTAAGGAGAATAATTCAGTCCAAAAAGGGCCGATAATATCAAAACAGATCTTGACCAAGATATTCTTATGATAAATTTGTATACCAAATATCCTTCTAATATGTGCAACTTGTGCGAAGAAAATGAAGAGAAACTGAAGGTAAACCGCAAGACAGACCGACCGACAGCAGCAAAGCAATATGCCCTCCCTTCTTCGGAGGGGGCATAAAAAAGATTTGCATTTAGATCTGCACCTATTTTGTAATGTTTATTGAATACTCTTCGTTATCTCCATATCCTTCTTCAATTAAAACAAACCTTTTTGAGGTTGTATATGCATTTCATCTAAACATTAATCCACATTGAAGACGACAATCCAACTTATCTTTTTTTTTTCTCTCCCTTCAAATTTACACGATATGAATGATGACATTCAAATTCGGAACTCGGAATTGTTCAAAGAGTATGCACCGAGAGAGTCATCTGCTTTTTCGCTACATTGCCAGTATACGGAAAACATTTTATCAGTTAACCGGTCCCGTAAAAGGAAAGTTCTATCGTTAAAATGCTGGCACGATAAAGAACCGCCACTGCTCAATGGCCCTAAGTCCGAGTATAGGTCTTAATTTGAAGCCCTTCACCGGCAAACGGGGACGTCTCCATACGAGTGAAAAATTCTCGAGAGGGACATTAAACAATATATAATCAATCGTACGAAACCCGAGGGTGATCTCGTTTGCAGGTGTCATAACAGTATTACACTTTGGTTCACGTCAAATCATGGCTGACGCAAAATAAGCCCGGAATCTTCCCTTCCGGTTCGGGCATTTTGATACGAGACTGGAGCTGAATTTTTTTATGAGAGGAAAAACAACATGTAAACTTCCTGTATTTACCAGATTTATTAAAATTTAGGGCGTGCTGATTTTTCTATATACTGTCAAGAGTGGGTAGTGATTAGGCCCTGGACTAGATTTTCAAACACCTGCTCGACTTCGACCGAAACAAACTTGCGTGCCTTGCTGGATGGCTATGTATTTTTTGGTACTTAAATCTTTATATAAAATGGTTTTACAAGATCTGAAAAGGAAACTTCTCAGAAGTTTGTTTTGAATTAGTTACATCTACTCAAACTTGCGCATTTTTGGTAAGAATATATAGCAGAAATGAATACTGTTGTGACACCTTTACTTATCATCCGTTGGCAAACTCGCCGAAAAATCGCTGTATGTAATTAAAAATGCATGGGTCATTTGATTGGCTGCATCACAGAGTCGCGATGCCAAACAACGAATTACAGTTCACGTTACGTATGCATATTCGGCATTGCCAAAAACATGAAAAACCCATTTCGTAGTTAACACAGTTGATAAATCCACTCACCGGCGCATTTTGCAGTTAAAAAGAGGTATTCCTATATAATATCTGACGGATATTAAAGTCAGTGATCTGTACGAATTTATTTTCATTGTTCTAAATCAAACTTCGCACGTTTTACAAGCGTCAAAATATTTACCATAAAAAGCGAAGTAATAAACGTATTTTTCAATATTGAAGAGTTCCAACTTTCTGATTGGTTGACTAAAAACAAAGAATTAGCATATTAATTTTACGGCGATATTTCGGTGAAATTGCCAACGGGTGATAAGTAAAGACGAGATCATCCGTGGGCTTTCCAGAGAGTTGCGAAAGGAAACATGGCAGATAAATTTGAAGCGAAAAAGAATGTTGAGAAAATTATTCGAATTTTCTTCTTTGTATGGATTATTAGAGGCATACACAATCTCAAAAAAAGAAAAAAAGATTTGTTTTGATTTATTTGGTAGTTTTTAGCCCTACTGGCCAGAGACCAGAAGAGCTTATGCGATAGTAATGCGTCCGGCGTCCGTCCGTCTGTCCGTCTGTCTGTCTGTAAACATTTTTTCAAAATGCTACTCCTCCTACAGTTTTGATCTGATTTCAATATAACTTGGCACACAAGTAGACTACACTAAGATACGTAATTCTGTGTATCGGTTTTTGATTTCGACAAACGGTGTTGGCGTTGTTACTAAAAATAGAAATTTCTGTGAAATTCTTTCAAAATGCTACTCCTCTTACAAATTTGGTCTGATTTCAATATTACTTGGCACACAAGTAGACTACACTAAGATACATAATTCTGTGTATCGGTTTTTGATTTCGACATACGGTATTGGCGTTGTTACTAAAAATAGAAATTTCTGTGAAATTCTTTCAAAATGCTACTCCTCTTACAAATTTGGTCTGATTTCAATATTACTTGGCACACAAGTAGACTACACTAAGATACATAATTCTGTGTATCGGTTTTTGATTTCGACATACGGTATTGGCGTTGTTACTAAAAATAGAAATTTCTGTGAAATTCTTTCAAAATGCTACTCCTCCTACAGTTTTGGTCTGATTTCAATATAACTTGGCATATAAATAGACTACACTAAGATACTTAACTCTGTGTATCGGTTTTTGATTTCGACGAACGGTGTTGGCGTTGTTACTAAAAATAGAAATTTCTGTGAAATTCTTTCAAAATGCTACTCCAATGCTTCTTTAAATTCAGTTTTAATCTGATTTTAATATAATGTGGCATGCAAGTAAACTACACTAAGAACATAAAGAGACATATTCAAGGATCATTATTCTCCACTGCTTAAGTACTTTCTTTTCCTTTGCTATAAGTACAAACCAGTAGAGCTTCAGTCTCGACAGAGACTTCTGGTTTTTCAGCGCAAGCCCTTTTGTATTCTTCAAAACCGTTGCGGATCCGCTCCGATGTGCTACTTGTACATTGAGTATATGGGATGTATCCTAACAGTTGTTAGGGCTTATCCGAAACACAGTTAGATTATTCTAACTTCAGTGTCTGGTGTACATTTATGAATTTAACAATTGAATATTCTTTCTAGTTTGTCACTGTAAAGCTATCCAGCGAGTTTCAAATCAATGATTTTTTTACATGACAATCTAGTTATGAATATTACTATAGTAATTAAATGCAACACGAACCCAATTCTAAAAAAAACAAGAGGCCCAGGGGCCACATCGCTCACCTGAGCAATTTGCTAGGAATAAGCACATATCAGATCCCTACTGAAAGTTTACTGAGTTTGGGGGGAAAGGGGGGGAGAGGGGGCTTACATGAATTTTAACCTCATAGGGGGTCATGGTTTGAACAAACATGAATTTACACTACCTGAGGATGATTCCATAAAAATATCACTAAGCATGGATTTGAAGTTCTTGAAAAGATTTTAAAAGGTTTCTCTATATATTCCTATGTAAAACTTTGATCGTTCATTTTGGCCCCACCCTACCCTCTGGGGTCATGATTTGAAAACTTGAATCTACGCTACCTGAGGATGATTCCACATGAGTTTCATCTTTCCTGGCCTAGTGGTTCTGGAGAAGAAGATTTTAA
>PRKT01000157.1:850147-863480 GCA_003671525.1 Saccostrea glomerata | reverse complement strand
CCCGGGGGTCATGATTTGAACAAACTTGAATCTACACTACCTGAGGATGATTCCACATGAGTTTCATCTTTCCTGGCCCAGTGGTTCTTGAGAAGAAGATTTTTAAAAAATGCCATTTATTTTTAATAAATTCATGATTATCTCCCCTTGGAAAAGGACTTGGCCCTTTATTTGAACAAATTTAAATCCCCTTCACCCAAGGATACTCTGTACCAAGTTTGGTTGAAATTGGCCCAGTGGTTCTTGAGAAGAAGATGAAAATGTGAAAAGTTTACAACGACGACGACGACGACGACAACGACAACGACAACGACGACTACAACGACAGACAACGGACAAATTGTGATCAGAAAAGCTCACTTGAGCCTTTGGCTCAGGTGAGCTAAAAATACATTCCATAAAAAATCAAATTCTGTCAAAAGTCAATAAAGCGGAACGAAAAGCAAAACTTGATCTGCAACTCATGAAGATTCACTCACATGCCAAAAATCAGCTCAAAAGTTGCAAGCATTTAGAAAAAAGAGCGCAGGGCTTTCAAAAAGAATTGAAAGGTGCTTTATCAAAAACAGGAGGTACCACGTGGCGAACGCCAAAGGCGTGAGCTTGCTAGGGGGGTCCGGGGGCATGCCCCCCCTGGAAAAATTTTAAAATTTAGAAGCCACCATACAGCATTTCCTGGTTTCTAGACACTTCCACCAGCTGCCACCAGACAGCATTTCCTGGTTTCTAGACACATAGAATACTGTTGCTATCAGTGTTATTTTTATGCCATGTTTCAAAGTTTATTTTTGGTCAATACACATTACATGTAAAGTTTAGCACTGGATGGGTGGAATTACATAGAAAAATTAGTTATTTGAGCAGAGTAACAATAACATTTAGGTAAAACTTCTAAGTTCTATGCTATATTTGCTAATATAAATTTGTTCAAAAAAATTTTGCAAGGTTTGAGTTTAAATTAAGTGTTATGCTTTAAATATAAAAAAAAAAATATTGAGTCACGAAAGGAAATGGAAATTCAAAATTTAAATTTAATAAAAGAGAAATGAAATTGTAATTGCATTAAATTAAATTCATTTCTGTTCTACAGTAAAGCAGATTTTTAAAAAAAAATTAGAAGAAGCACTACATGATGCATAGCATGTACCAATAAATTCAGCATATTTTACATGCACTGGTACATGTACATGTATATGAAATAATATACATGTGTAAATTAGACAAAGATGACATCAAGACTGGAGACAAAAAAAAATTAGATATGACTCCTTCACTTTACTGGATATGGTTACAATATTGGGAAGAAAGTAAATCTTTAAGGTCATTCTCTTGACCACTAGAAAACTGCTGAATCAAAGAATTCAATGTGTGGCAAAAGAAATAGTTTCTGTTTTATGTCCTTTTGTTTCATCAGAAAGTTGCAGATATTTAAGATTGTAAGTAATTTATATCGTCAGCTGCGGATTTTGACACTTAAATTTGAAGAGTTGAGGCTATTAATATCAATTCTCTGTAATTATCAAAATTGGTTGGCCACGCATAGAAAGGAGAAGGTGTTTGTGGTACGTATTTTGTCCAATTTCTCAATTTATGAATATTTTTCGCTGAAAAGCATATGCTTACGGAAGAAAGCATTGCTTTAGGAGTATATGGATGTTTATGAATCAACTCTACCCTTTTTAGTTTCTTCAAACACCTCAACACAATTCCGACGATCGCATCGAAATTCTCACAACCTTGTGTTTTTGGTCAAATATCAAAAGAAATCTTCTGTTTATCTTCATTTTTATATTACTGTTAATGACATTTTATATATTTGTACGTATGCATACCTTGTCTGGGAATAAAATCAATTGGATTTCATAGATATTGACGAAAAACTAATGTTGTGCACGGGGTGTATGCAACCTGTTGTACGCGGGGTGTATACCCCATCTTTTTCATACATATTTGTGAGTTATATCATTAAAATATTGAGTAAATTAGTGATTGTTCTAGTAGTTTTATCATTTTTTAATATACTTTTTACGCTAGTTACTGTGGGGTTAACTTTCGGAAGCACAAAACAAAGGCACACAAATCCATTTAAAGGTTACATTGATACTTTTTCATTTGCTTTTTTCATCATTCAATGTTGCTTTACAGATGGATGTAGAAGTAGACCACACAGAAGAAATTCACGAGGAGCAGGAAGAATGTTTACTATGCCAGTTTTGTTCTAAGTCATTTAAGCACAGATCCTCATATCATAGACATTTACATATTCACAAAAACCAATCATACCAATGCAACCTATGCCCGAAAGTTTTCGCTTCTCCATATTATTTAAAACTACATATGAAAAATGTCCATTCAGAACCCAGGAATCACCTCTGTCCTCATTGCGGCCATTCATATCCCTCTACGTGTGCCCTGTCTAACCATGTTAGATTCAAGCATAAGGGTGGGGGAACTGCATGTAGCATATGTGAACGTCGGTTTAAAGACAACTATGGATTGAAACGCCACATGACGTCACATGAAGAACATGCACATAATTGTCCAAAATGCCAGAAAAGCTTCAAAAATTTAGAGAGACATTTGAAAAGTTGCAACAAAGACAAACCAGAACTCAAATATAAATGTCACCACTGCAATAAAATGTATGCTGCAAAGACATGCCTAAAATTTCATATTCAAAATAAGCATACAGGCAGTCCTCCATTCACATGCTCCTGCGGTAAACTGTTTGGATACAAATCATCCTTAAACAGGCACAAAAAGCTGGTGTTTGAGAAACTCTACCAATTTATTGTTTGATTATTTTTCCACTTTTATTTTTTAAGGATAAGCAACAGAAACACATCTCTATTAAAATGACAAATCAACAAAATATGTAATAGCTTTATGTAGATATAGGTAACTGGAATAGTTGTGGCATTTTGTAATCAATTACAAAAAGAAAATGGTTAAAAATTTGTAAAGGTCTATGAAAGAAATGGCACAAAATCGGACATTTGAAATTTGAACATCACAATATATCTGTATATATCTTCAATTCCCTGGTACACGTATTTGATGAATTTTTAATGTTATTACTATTTTAAAAAATCCCTCTTTCCTCCCTCCCTCTATCTATATATATTAGTTGTATTGTCTGTGTTTTTATCCTTAATATTTCTGATTACCTGGGATGACCTACATTTGAATAATTGAATTGATAGAACTTTTGCTCATAGCAGGCAAATTTTTTACTTAAAGATTTTTTCCTTGAGAACTTTGTTTTCCATGTTTTCCATAAATTGTTTTAACATTTTTTTTTTTTCATTTTTGTAAGAATGAAGATTTATCATGAGAAAATGTTAATTTTTTCAATTATTCAATGTAGAATTTAGAAAGCAGAATTTTCAACACCAACTCTTGGAAAACTAACACATTTTTATTTTCCGTTAAGATTGTCACACCATACAAAAATATATTGCAATCTGCACGTGTATGTAATATTTTTATGAACACAATTGTATGTAGCAATCATTAATAGGTACATATATTATTCATAATAACAAAATGTTGAATTCCTTTATTTCAGTTACTTTTACATCATGACTTTTCTGAGATGTTAAATTTCAATACCAAGACGTTTTGTTGGTAGAATTTTTGATTCGTCCGTTTTGTGATATTGTCGGACAGACAAGGCGCCACGAGATGGAGCTTGTGGACCAGACACTTTTCCAAATTTGATGTTTCTTTTGCAAGTCTTTTTCCTTGGCAGGTCAAAGTCATGATCCCTAAAAAGAATGTTGTATTATCGCTTTGCATATTCAGTTTTATTTCATTAAGAGAAAAGGTATTTCATTTGTAATTAGATTAACAAAATAAGAATGCGTTAAGAAGCATATGAACACTGCATAGTAAAATGTATAACCTTGGCATGATTTTTTCCTTGTTTTTCATTTGATCATGTAGCATTTCATCCACTAAATGTTTCTCTGCATCCATTGAATCAGCGTCATACGAGGGATATATACCGCTTGTACGACTGGTCCTCATGTGAAAACCTCTGATAATGAAAATAAATTACATTACTAATCAAACACTCATTGGACTTAGTCTTTAAGAAAGGTAAAATCAAACTAATGAATAGCTTTTATGACTTTTTAAATTAGATTACCTGTCAGGATTACTCTTGCAGGACATGACATCTACAACACTGGACAGAAGTTGTGGAACATCTCTTGCTTTAATGGCGACATGAGAAGAAGGATACAATGACTGTAGTATACCGACAGTTGTTTCAGCAGCAAGACTGCCAATAGATCTTATATTGAATGAGTTCGTTAAATTATGCATTTGAAGTTTGGTATCAATGTCTATTAACATTCCTTCATATGTTACTGCTGGTGTTCCATTCAAGTAGCGTCCACATGGCGGGAAAGATGAGAATTCTACATCCTTTAATAATAATTTTCTCATTGAGAGAAGTCTGGTTATACGTCCAATCGCAGAAATGCCCGGCAAATCACAGGCTTCATACCATTCTCTTATCACTTTTGTTAAATCTGCAGATTCACTGAATCCATGGCCCCTCATCCACAGCTCCACTTCTTCAGAGAAGTGTGTTCGGGCGTTTGGAACACTCTGCCTATCTATAAGATCCTCAAAGAAAGGCAATGTTAAAGATGTTTCGTTTGATTTGGCACATTCTTTCCATGCTTGTGATGTTATCCCACAGAAACCAACAGTACTTGTGCGCACTCTCAGATGAGTAAGATTGTGTGAGCAATCAATGCTTTTGCAAAGAAAACTTCCAGTTGCATTACTCTTCTCTGGATATGAAAACCAGAATGGAATGATTTCGTCTATCCCCTCTATTTGCATTGGACATGGAAAGGGTGCCTCTGATTGCCATTCAGACAGAGCAAAGGAAAAAGAATACTTCGCATAAGCTGACCGTAAAGCAAGTTTCGGATATTGTTTGGACTGAATAGCTTTTGTACATAGCTGCTTAAGAGAGCTGGGACTTTTTAGTCGAAACAATCTTGTTTTTTCAGCTGGCACAGTAATCAGTCCAAATATTTCGGCCAAAAAATCAACTTTTTTGAGTTTTTTCCACGACCTTCCGAATTTCTTCATAGTTTTGGGAATGGTATCGGCAATAGACTTGTAAATAACATTTAGATCTGTATGGGTGAGATCCGAAAGTCCTTGTACAGAGCAAAGGCCATTCTTTAAATGTTCAGCATTCCGTTGTTCCCATCGTTTAAATGTAGCTCGATCAGTCTGTAGTGCTTTAAGAATAAGAGAAAGTTTTTCGTCACATTTAATACAGTGCACATGATGATTGAAATTCACATCACGGTTTCTAGGTGCAGGAGTTTCCGTTGTCGTATTATTTCCCTCCATGTCACATTCCTTGGAATCGGTGGCGTCCAAGCTTATAACATTTAAGTCGCTAATCCTGCCTGCTTGAATCAATGTGAAATCCAAATCTGTTTCGGCTGTGTTAACTTCATCTGAAACGTCATAAGTAATGTCAGGACATTTGAATTCATTGGACACTTCAGTGATGATAGATCTTACACTGTCGTCTTCTTTATCCAGGTCATTAACTATGGATTCCTGTAGCCAATTGTGATCAACATTCTCTACATCTTTCTCAGAAGACGCCACTTCTCTTGTTTCTTTCTTCTTATACCATACTCTTTTATCGACAGGAGTTTCAATAGCAGAAAAAGAATTTGCAGTTGTTGATACTTCAAGGACTCCATCTACTCTTTTCTGTGTATGTTTGTCTTTCAACGGATTTTCAGGATCACTTCTGTTGACTTCAGCAATTTTCTTTACCAGTTCAGGCTTTGATAACTGTTTTGTACTTTCCCAAAAGTCTTTCTGAAACTGATACACAGTTAGAGGTTTATGCATTGAATCGCGAGACATGAGCTGTATCCACTGACCATCTGCAGCAAAACTCAACACTTTTATTCCGTGTTTTGTACATTCGCGCAAAACATGATCAGTTGCGCTTCTCATTAAATCCGACGTTAATCTGTAGTCTTTTAGACCGTAAGCAATTTCGAAGAGAGCACGGCATTTGTGTACTAGATTTTCTATTCTTTTCTGTGATAACCCACATCATTACTTCCGTTGCTCTTTGTCTCAAAATATCGTAGCCATTTTCAATAATTTTAACTGCATCGTCCAGTATATGCAATATTTCATTGAAATTTGATGCACAGTTATTTTCTTTTAATTCTCGTTTTGCACGAAGATAGTATTCATTTTCTGTCTCTTCTGGAAAAATTATTCCAGTCCTAGCTGTACATGATGGTATTTCGCAGAGAAATTCAACATTGTTGATAGTAAATTCTTTTATTTTTCTTTTGATTTCTTTCACCCGGCTGCTATTTCGAGTAGGTTTAGTTCTCTTTTCTATGTCATAATCTTCCAATGCCTGATTCCAGACACAGTCCCAAAGTTCTGGTAAAAATGTGACATTAAAAAAGGTTGTGCTCTCCTCGGAGTAAGTTATATACAGTAACCGATCTGTATTCAATACGTGCATTTCTGCAAGACATTGGCATACGTAATAATCAGGCAAACTGTAATGGACAGGGGTATGCTTTTCTGATGGAAAAGGACATTTGATTTCTACAGCAGATATTACTTCACCACTTGTAGATGTCCTTATGCTTCCATCTGGTGACACGACGCAAAATATTTCAGCTGTGTCTGCAGGAAGAACATAACAACCTTCCTCTACAAAACTCGCCTTCGGATAATATGCAGGCAGAAATCGGCCGACCAAGGTAGCAATGGCATCAGCCTCATGCTTTGTTCCATGACTAAGACGTGTCTGTACTTCTTGTGCAATAGGGATATCAACATCTTCTATAAATTTTGTGAAATGGTTCTGTTTTTCTTTCAGTCCCCTCAGACCAATGGCCGAATGCAAAGTGCTACCCGTAACACATGCCTTTTTGCGCACTTCGTACCAGATGTCTGAACGCTGTTTAACGTATCTTGGTTCAATTTCTGTGAGGGAATCTGTACTTTCTTTAAGCATTGCAATATTTTGTTGAACTGAAAAATCGACCTGTTTTTCTAAGATATAGGGACTAATAGATCTTTGTACAAAACTTGCACAGGACAGCAGATTCCCTATTGTTGTCAATGTTTCTCGAGAAAATTCGCGCAACCGATACAAAGAAGCTTGTAATCCGCTTATTACATACACATATTTTGAATCTTTCCAGTTATCTCCCCCCATTCCTTTAAATTTGTTCAATCCAAATGTTTGTCTGACAACCAGATCCCGTGTATCACCTAGGCGTGTGGAAATTGTTTCTACCACAGCTTTAATCTGTGGAAAGATATCTTCATTTGTTTCATCGTCTCGATTTAATGGCAAATTGTCCTCAATGTTCAAATAATTTTTGATCTCATGAACTTTTTTTATATCATTCAGTAGACTCTCTTTTCGTTCGGACAGTTTTACACCTCTCTCATGACCGAACATGTCAACATCCCCCCTTTCGTGTCAATTCCGGCAGTGACTTTTTTAGCATCTGCGCAAAGCATATATTCTTATTTTTGAAATCATCTGAAACCTTAAGAGCCTCAACAACAGGATAGAGCATTCCAGGGGGGACCGCTTCTTCAAAAAAAGCATTGCTTGTTTTGAATTCTGTCAATCTTTGAATGCTTGGAATGGCAAAATTAATTTGTGCATTCTCAGGCTTAAGCATTCCTCTCTTGTCTTCACCATCTAAAATTTGACCTATGTTTTTTGGTCCACCCATAAAGTAAAGAAATTTTGCATGGAATAATCGGTAGCCTGTTTTCCAAAATAGTTTTGATAAGTCGGAATATCTCATCTCAGAAGTGTTTGACGTAGAAATGAATCTTACAGTTTCCATAAAGAGCACGAAAGATAGATTGTCTAAAGGAAATGTCCCATTAATAACACATTTCAGAACTTTGAAAAATCGTCAAAATGTCCATTTTCCCGCATTTTTTATAGGAAACATTTAAATAATTCTAAGTCAAACTCTGAAACTTCTTCTGAATGGTTTTCTATGTTAAGAGAATTTGCAAATGAATTGATTTTTTCTGTAGAATTCCTGTCTGGAGTTCTTGTATTCAACCTCTTCCTTTTGGGGGTTCGGATTTTTGAAGGAGTGCACTGGTGCTTTTTATTTGAAGGGGGTGTCTTACTGTTCAAAATTTCATCGGCAAGGAATACAAATTTTCTTTTCTTTGCTTTAAATGAAAAACGCTTTGGTTTATTAAGCCATAGTTTTCCCTTTCTCCTTGACATTTTTAGGTTTCTGCAATAGGAAAGTAAAGTTAAACAGAAATAAAAGCAAATGAAAAAGTATCAATGTAACCTTTAAATGGATTTGTGTGCCTTTGTTTTGTGCTTCGGAAAGTTAACCCCACAGTAACTAGCGTAAAAAGTATATTAAAAAATGATAAAACTACTAGAACAATCACTAATTTACTCAATATTTTAATGATATAACTCACAAATATGTATGAAAAAGATGGGGTATACACCCCGCGTACAACAGGTTGCATACACCCCGTGCACAACATTAGTTTTTCGTCAATATCTATGAAATCCAATTGATTTTATTCCCAGACAAGGTATGCATACGTACAAATATATGAAATGTCATTAACAGTAATATAAAAATGAAGATAAACAGAAGATTTCTTTTGATATTTGACCAAAAACACAAGGTTGTGAGAATTTCGGTCCGATCGTCGGAATTGTGTTGAGGTGTTTGAAGAAACTAAAAAGGGTAGAGTTGATTCATAAACATCCATATACTCCTAAAGCAATGCTTTCTTCCGTAAGCATATGCTTTTCAGCGAAAAATATTCATAAATTGAGAAATTGGACAAAATACGTACCACAAACACCTTCTCTCCGCCTCGGACGCATACACCCCGTTAACAACATAGCATACACCCCGTATGTTGGGATATACACGGTGTTTGCACTCTTTAGAATTTTGTCTTCATTGCAAATGTTACACAAAATCAAACGCCATTTACAAATAAAAAACACGGGGCAGGTCACAGATTCACGGAATTGAAGAAAACAGTTACAAATCACGGATTGTTTTTGCACGGATAATAAATTTGTTCGTGAATCTCCATAAATTTAAAAATTGTTATAATACCTATCATGATGAATAACCCGTAGAGTATATCAGTTTACGGACTTTATTGAACCGTATTTACATTTGCACGGACTCTGTAACAAAATTAAATAAAGATCAGTTATAAACTCTTGCAATCCATACATTTTATTGTTTTTTAGTTTCCAATTTGTTTTTTATTCAGTGTCGAATTCTGACTGGATGAAACCACTGGCGTTACTCTGTACAAATCAACATAAAACCATGTTCAGGCACTCTACACGTGCAAAACAAATTCATTTCAAATGTTTACTCTACTGACTGTTGTCGTTTGCACGGAGATCATGAAATTTTCGCAAAATTCCGCTAGTTATACAATTCATAAAATGGGGACTTAATGCTTCAGCATGAAATTGAATTTCTCGAATTCCAATAAAAGATATCTTTACGACGTTTGCAATAGCATAGAAAACACAGTCTGACATTGTCTTTTTCCGGACATCAGAATTCATAGAGAGCACTGTAACGTTTTCCTCTGGAAAATGCATATTAGCATGTTCTTTTAAACGGCTGATGAAATTGGATTTGTCATTGCGCTATTAATAAAACGTTTAAAGCAAGAGAATTTAAATTTGATATTCATGGTAGTGAACATTATCCAATCTTGACCACCACTTTTAGGGTGGGTTTTTACGATCTGAATTAAATTGTGAACAACTTGGCGGAAGCACGGTTTTCCAGCGTAAACACATGGGTGAAAACCGGCAATGAACGGGAATTGTTTTTTGAGAATACCTTGAGCAGCATCATCATGGTGTCAACGATCCGTCTACGGTACCGTTAATCCGTTCAAGTGATAAATCCGTGATTGTGACACCGACGGATTCAACACTTGCACGGACATCAGCTGTTTCCTCTGCCACGGAAAGGTCGTCTGCTTCGTGTTTTGCTTTTTTACCAGTGCTGTCTTCAGGATAATAACCTTTAAACTATGAAAGATAGAGAATTCTTATTTGGTATGCATACTCCACTAATTAAGCTCTCTCAAATGACACCAAGATCAATCACCTTGTGACCTTGACTGTGACCTATAAGCTAAAAATAGCTTATTCATACCTTCGCAATAACTTTTGAAGCATAGGAAATAGAGACTGCATATGAGGTAATGCAAACTCCACTAATCAAGTTCTTTCAAATGGCACCGAGGCCAATGACTGTGACCTGTATGCTAAAGATAACTTTTTCGTACCTTCGCCATAAATTTTGAACCAAAAAAGATAGAGACTTCATATTTGGTGTGCATACTCCACTAATCAAGTTCTTTTAAATGACATCAACGTGTCGAGAGCTTGGTGTTTGAACAAGGTCAATGACCTTGTGACCTTGACTGTTACCTATGTTAAAAATTGCTTTTTCAACTTTTGTTACCGCCGGGCGTATAGTGTTTCACAAACACATCTGGTTTCCTAGGGGGATTATCTTAACTGTGTAGAATTGTCCAGTAGATCTCTTACTACAAAATATCCCATTTTAGGAACGAAAGAAATCCTGTCACCGGATATTATATCCATTAACTTGGCAATTTTAGTCAGAATTGATTAGATTTCTCGCGGTCATCTGTAACACAGAACTATTTTAAGTTGTTTTTAATTGATTTGTAGTTACAGACAGAATTTGAGTGTTGTTTATATTCATCAAGAGGAATCAGTAAGTTTTGGTCTCCTGATTTAAGAGTAAAATTCCCAAAATCTGCTTTGCCTCTTCGTCTCCAAAATAGTATTGTTGTTAAAATCAGAAAGACAAGACAACGGCATCTATTGGTCCTTCATTCCAGTTATTAAAGCGGCAATACGGCTGCAAATCGTGTGCTTTTTCTTTCACATTTACCCAATATATCACTAAGTAATAAAGTAAAAAGTTGAAGTAAGCAGTTTGAGAAAATAAATATTCTCTCCTCACACAAAATTAACGTAATTAGAATCTGCCGGAAAATCAAGGGTCCTACAAGTTAGCTCTGTTTATTCTCTGTTTACTTGTACCACGTGAATTCTAAAATGGCACGTGCATACAATATAGGGTTTACAATTATAATGGGATATTAGGTAAAGCAATTCTCAGAATTAAAATATCATAACTCTCCGGTAAATTAATAATTATAGTTAACATTTTAGTCTGCATTCAGATGAATTTAACATGATTAAGTACAATTGTTGACGTTTTGTGCATTGGGGTGCAGGAAAGGAAAATCCACCAAATCATACGTCATCGCGGCTAAATGTCAAACATAATACCTTTCTGTAGTTCCAATAAAATTTTCATTTCAAATGGCAATAAATTTTATATGTAATAAATGCATTTTGACGTTGAGTTTACACTATTTTTTTGAAAGTCATGGAGAGACGGGAAATGATACCATGTATATCAACAAACCTGTAGGGTAAAACCTTCGCGAGCCCCACGTGAGTGTCGCAGTGATTCCGTTTCTTCTTCATCCAATGATTATATTAATTTCCCATTTTTTGTCAGGAAAGTTGCTTTTAAATTTCAAGCCCTATTTTTGGTTTCGTTTTTTGTTTTGATCAACTTTGTCAATGTAGCAGGCCTACCGGGCTTCGCTCTCTTACCATGCTGTTTTGTTTATGAAAACTATACGCATGCGTCATGTGCGTGTATAGCATGGAATGTGGAACCTCGAACACGTTGCGATGTATATATTTATGTACCATAAATAATTATTAATTTTAATGAAATACTTATAAAATATGTAATTTTCTGAAAGTGTATACATTTATGAGAATGAAAAAAAAATTCCAAATCCTATAGGAAAATTTTTAACAAGTCTGTTTTTGAAGAGATGCGTGATATTGCCACTCTAAGATCTTTCATCAACCAAATAAAACCCTCGCTCTTTTAAGATGGAACACCATTTTCGGAAGCTTACAGTTTACTAAATTTTTCTACAAAAGCACGAGCGAAATTCTGTATCTTGGATTGATTAGGGGACTGAAAATAATCCACAAATCTTTGACTGCATTACTTTGATTCAATTTCCTTCTCAATAACTTTTTTGATTGCCATCCGTTTTCATTAGTCGTCGTGCGTCGTTTGTTAACATTGAACATTTTCTGTGATTTTTGTCTGATCACGGAGTTAGCGCACTGCCGACTCAGCTACCATCGCGACTTTTCTTTTAATAATTTACTCACAATCAATAAAAACGCAGCAATAAGATGTGAATATCTTTAATCAGGAATGTTATTTGCATCATGTTAATCAATTTAATACATCCATGTAATTGTTCAGTATATGAAAGCAATGAGAAACAGGACAACCACTGAAATCAAAGTTCGTAAATCGTTACTTAAAATGTTGTGTCCTTCTTCTTCTGCAACACATGTACGATATCTCTTAGGCATATATGGAACGGATAAAACTATCGTATTCGGACTAAGCAGTGTATTTCTCCAGTCTGTCTGCAATGCTGCTTTAATTAAGGTCTTCCGTCTTCACGGAAGACCTTATAGTGATTCTATTGTTAAGGTCTTCCGTCTTCAGCGGAAGACCTTCTTGTTATTCTTAGGTTTCTTTTTCACTTTTATTATTATTATTAAGGTCTTCCGTTTTCAGCGGAAGACCTTCTTGTTATTCTTAGGTTTCTTTTCCACTATTTTTATTATTTTTATTGTTTTTTTTCTTACCGATTTTGTGTACACGATTTCTCAGAAACGGCTCGCTCGATTTTCATGAAACTTTCAGGAATGATAGAACATCAAACAAAGCTGATATATAATTTTTTGTTTTGATGACGTCACTTCCGGTTTTGAGATTTTTGCGATTTAGTGATTTTCAGGGGGTCAGTTTGTCCGCGAGTTTTCTCAAAAACGGCTTAAGATAGAAACTTGAGTTTTTCAGCAATGACAGAACAATGTCTGTAGATGTGACATACGCATTTCATTTTTACCGGAAGTGCTGCACGCCGACGCTCGCTATGGTCCGAAAAAAGGCATGTCGAGAATTTTAAAATTTCTAACACCTTTTCTTCGATATCTTTTTACGTACAAATATTTTGTTTAGACATATAGAACAAAAGAAGTGTAGAATTACATAATCTTTCAAATGAAATCTCGAAAAAAGGGCTGGCCCCTAAAATAAAGGGCCTAGAGGGGCCGAAAGTTTTTCATTTATATCTCAAAAAGTATTGAGAATTT
>PRKT01000157.1:823466-843705 GCA_003671525.1 Saccostrea glomerata | reverse complement strand
AGGAATTATAGGTCATTATATGAATTTTATATAAAATTCCGTTTGTTGGAAAATTCGCTACCAGTGCCAAGTTATGGGCAATTTCCTGATTTTAAAATGCAATTTTGTCTTCGAATGTTCTCGAAAACGGCTCAAGATATTAACTGGAGACTTGTTAGAGATGATAGACCATGAGTTATAGATGTGCAATTTTGCCTTCGTTTGCGTCGTCAGTACTTCCGGTCGCTACAGGAAGTGAATTCAAAATATGCACTTTTTCAACTTTTTTTCTTTTTCAATATTTTTCTTTGATATAATTAATGGTAATTAAGATCCTACTGGAAAGGCCAAATATATAATTTATTTAAGAATTTATCAATCCACACACTAGATATTCGCATTTAAAAATCTGAAGCGTGTCCAAGATGGCGGCGGTCTCCGTAAACTCCGCCATTAAGCAAGTCGGGTTCTAGAAGGTCAGCTGAGCGTTTAGATGAACGAAACTTCTACCAAAAAGATTTATGAAATGTAAAGGATTCTTTAGATTGCTACATCGCAATTACGTTGCATTGAGTATAGTTTTAATATGAGATTTCCTCAACCTTCTATTGAAATTGCTTTTGTCTGCATCTCATAGGAGAATACAACATGACTACAAGTGGAAATACGATGACTACAATCTTTTGGTTTGCACCAGGGAAAACTTATCCTAAACCATGGTTATAAGTAATAGCTTTTCAAGAAACTTGCCTGACTTAATATTCACTATGGTTCTGAAGTATTACTTGACTTCTGTTTATTTTACCTCGCAGGCTTATGACATATTAATGAATAGAAAAGACAAAAATAAGAAAAACATTTTTTTAAAAGATTGTTTATTAAAGGTTATATAAATATTCTTGTAATAAATGCAAGTTTTTTAACATGAAGAGCATCAGATTCCTTGACCGTCGGAGGGCGAGTGATTTTTTTTTTTCAGTGAAACATTCCAGTCTTTTCATGAACGTGTAACTCATCTCCACTTTGGGGGTAAACAGAAAACAAAATTCGTGGAAAATCTTACCGAATTCAGAGCATTAGTGTTACTTGGCTGTAGATGATATTATATTTGTATAATGTGATAAATATACTTTCTTACGCTCGAAATTCCGGTTATAAGAACATACATTTCTATTTTTCATTGAAGCTATCAGATCCATTAAATAGATCAAACATTTCAAAGGAATAGCGTGAACAACTACTTGTGACGTTTGGCACGAAATAATGTATCATGGCCGACTTCAGTAGTAGACAAATGGCGACAATAGTACAGAAATATATAACATTGGCATGCCTGTATATGGTTTTGCATGGAATACAAAGTTGAATACATATCGAATCAAGGAAAGAAAACAGTATCATCTGTTCATCACTAATAGATTATCTATCCTAAAAATTACTGTTAAAACCCAAGTAACAAATTCCGATGTGATCTTCTTGAGCAAGTTTGGCGTTTAACGCATAATTATGAATAGTGACCGCCTTTCATTATTCTAAGACAGATGAATTGTTTCAGAAGTAATATACAAGTAGATTTAGAGATGTGGTCCCAATAGCGTAACAGTAAGCGCTTTGTATTTCCATGCTGGCGACCCGGGTTCAATCTCCTTTGTTTCCATAAAAAGCTTTATCTCTTTTTCAGCTTGATTTTGCGGGGTTTTTTTCAGAATCGGACGGAAGACCTCTCGTTGCTCGCAACGAGTTTCTTTTCTAGTATTATTATTATTATTCTACTTTTATATAGCGCCCTATATAATTATGGAATTACCCTAAAGCGCTTTACAGGTAGAAAACAATTACAATATAAAACAAAGGACGGGTACAATATAAAATAGCAAGAAGGTAAAATCATAGGGCATTTTTTTTTCTTTAATAAAATAAAACCAACTGGATGCTCCATTGTGACTAGAGCCTTATAAACTAAAGGCGAGTCGAAAAAGATGTGTTTTTAGATTTCTTTTAAAAACTTCAGGTGACTGTTCTTTCCTAAGATCCAGCGGGAGGCAGTTCCACAGGGTGGCTGAACATACATCAAACCTTCTATCTCCATACATCTTACTTCGAGTGCGTGGTTTAACAAGGCTCAGTGAATCCCCAGACCGTAGTGAACGTTGTGGGCGATAGATCTGAAAAAGTTCCTGGATGTATTTCGGGGCTAGCTTCTGTAAGGCCTTGAAAGTGTACAACAGAATTTTATATTGTGCACGGTATGCCACAGGTAGCCAGTGAAGAGTTATGAGAATTGGTGTTATATGTTCATGTTTTCTCAAACGTATCACCAGTCTGGCTGCAGTGTTCTGAACTTTCTGCAACTTTTGCAAGGATGGTGCATTGCCATAATCAAGTCTAGATGTCACTAAAGATCTAACAAGTGTCCTGCAAGCATCCTCTGTTATGAGTGATCTTATTCTACCGATGTTACGAAGATTGAAATAACAGGATCTTGTAACCGAATTGATTTGACAGTCCATGCTTAATTTGCTGTCGAAAAATACCCCGAGATTTTTAACACAGGAAGCATTACTGATGACTGATCCACCAAAAGCGAGTTTACGTCCTGTAAATTCATTTGCCATACGTTTCGGTGTAAGGATGATGAGTTCAGTCTTATCCTGGTTTAACTTAAGGATGTTGTTTTGCATCCAGTCTTGTATATCAGACAGACACCGTTCAAGTCTATTCGCAATGTCGTCCCAACTGTCCTCCGGGTTAATAATCAGGTAAACCTGTGTGTCATCAGCATAACAATGGTAATACATGTTATGTCTCCGGCATTTCAGGTGTCGACGTGTCTGTGGCTGCGAATGATGCTGTCTTACCGCCCTACCAATGCTCAACTGGATTTAGATCGGGGAAACACGCCGGCCATGGAAGCATGGTGATGCCTTGTTGGCGTAAGAAGGCAGACGTTAGACGTCGCACATGTTCCTGCTGAAACTGAATGACATGACGATGGGCAGCAAATTAAAGTACGGTACAACTGCAGGCTGTGAAACACCATTGATGTAACGCTCTGCAGTGAGAATGTTATCAAAACAATGACGATAAGTGCGCAATGACGAAACGATATACCAACCCATACCATTATGCCATCACCTCCCGGACACATTTGTATAATGTTCACACGTCCTCACCATATACGGATATACACTATCATTCTCGCTTAAATAAAAACGGAAATCATCCTCGAATAGAACTTCTGCCTATTGTTTGTGTAACCATCGCTGACGCAGTTGAGTCACTGCAGTCGATTTTATTTTCTGATTACCGTCAAATTATTAGTCCCCTAACGGATGAAATCGGAGGGGACTATAGATTTCCTCTGAGTTTGTCTGCCCGTCTGTTTGTTTTGTCTTTCTTGGTTTTCCGCTCAGAGCGGAAAACCAAGAAAGACAGAAGAGACAGACGGGCGGCCTTTCAAAATCTGCCGGTACTGCCGGTAAAAAATTGCGTGAAAATACGATAGGCCCTACCATGTTTTACAAAAGTTGTGGTTACGTAGCTTTGTGTTATTCTTAGTCCGTAATGGTATCTAATAACGTTTTTGATTGCTTAGTTAAGAAGATCATTAAAGCGTTTGAATAAATGAAACAAAAGAGATTGCGTAATGCGTCTTATAGATCTTGTCGAAAACGAAAGTAGATTTCGATATCAAATTCCACTGTCACTGATTTTGACAAAAGCTAATGACTGTGAATAAATTTTAAATAAATACGGCCAAAAAAAATAGGAATCCAGGTGTCAGAAATGAAAGTGTCAATTTAAAGCCACGGTAATGAGTTTCACAAAAGATTTTAAGATACAAGGATCTAGACCGCGGAAAGTTCTTTGACCACCTCTGTACATTTTAGATTACAGCAAAATCGATCTCAATCAACTCATCATAATGGCATCACGCTCAATTTCCACCAAAACTGACGTAAATTGGATGCTTTAATTTTTGTTAAATACGGTTGGTCATTGTACCATTTTCTTAGAACAATTAATGAAGGCAATTGAAATTAAAAGGTAGAATTGTAAATGTTTAATGCAATGAAAAGGTAGAAATCATAATTTTGTGTATGAGGTGTATGGGAACATGATTTAGAAAAATTATGACCTATTAGAAAAAATATTAGAAACTGGTTGTGAATGTATATCGCGTTGCGAGTAAGAAAATGCTCGTAATTTAAAAATTTCCTGGCCCAAAAACCACAAGCTGAGAACATACTCAAGTCAAAACTTTAATTTTTTAACATTTTCAGTTTCATTCATGATATTAGCTTAAAACGTTCAATTGTGCAAAACATTTCAATTCAAACACATGATTTTCCTTTTTTATTTTATTTTATTATATCAAAATTATATCGAAAGTTATATAATTTATATTTGATATTTTGACTTAAGTCTGTTCTCCGTTTATGGTCTATAGGGATGAACAGTGAAAAAAGGAAAACATCAGTATTAAAAGAAAAGGATGTACACAAAAATAGTTACAATTGCCTTACTGAAAAGTCATCACACTATAACAAATGTCATTTTGTAAATTTCATAATAATTTAGTACATGTCACATCATGAAGTAAATGTTCAATATAACTGGATCAAACATTTAAAAGAAAAACGCAAAAAAAATCAGATTCATGAATACGAATGCTAATGGATGCATACAAGGTTGTGCAAGAGCAAAGTACTAGTAATAAGCATATCTGGTACACATAATGTAATCTAATAAATTTTTTTTTTTTAAAGGGTAGATACATGTCCACAGGACATGCATCTCCCACACAGGGTTCATTTAATATTTTGTACATGCAAATATTTGGTCATTTATTATGTATATACTTTAAAAATACATGTGTTGAAATAGCAGGAGAACAAATAAGACTGAATCAAGAAAAGACCCATATATCAGGAGATATGTTTCCTATTCAGGGTATTTAATACAAAAACTCTGAAATTATGAGATATTTGTTATTTGTACAGATCTGAGTTCGGTATTAAACATATTTAACATATGTTTTTTTAAACTTGATGATATTCAAATAAGTTTTTTGGCAATGTCAGATTTTAATAACTAGTAGGTACTCTTTATTTCACGGTCCAGAATTTTGCAAAACTACTAACTTGCAGTGTTAAAATGGAAAGTGTTCATTCTCCGTCAATTGTCACCAAAAGTTTTCCATGCAACAAAACCACTGCCAGAACTAGCCTCTGTGTAGGATAGGCCATGATGTACATATATTTCTTCCTAACTTCCTTCTGTAACATCTCTCTTTGATGCAACATTCACAAGGGATTGAAATTAACTATTTTGTCTACTAGCAAATTTAAGCTTGGATTTTTTTTACTAGCAATATTAAACTTTAACTAGTATTTTTAGCTCACCTGAGCCGAAGGCTCAAGTGAGCTTTTCTGATCACATTTTGTCCGTCGTCCGTCCGTCTGTCCGTCTGTCTGTCTGTCTGTCTGTCCGTCTGTAAACTTTTTAGCTCACCTGAGCCGAAGGCTCAAGTGAGCTTTTCTGATCAAAATTTGTCCGTTGTCTGTCGTTGTCGTTGTTGTCGTTGTAGTCGTTGTTGTCGTTGTCGTCGTCGTCGTAAACTTTTCACATTTTCATCTTCTTCTCAAGAACCACTTGGCCAATTTCAACCAAACTTGGCACAAAGTATCCTTGGGTGAAGAGGATTCAAGTTTGTTCAAATGAAGGGCCACACCCTTTTCCAAGGGGAGATAATCATGAATTTATTAAAAATTAATGGCATTTTTAAAAAATCTTCTTCTCCAGAACCGCTGGGCCAGGAAAGATCAAACTCATGTGGAATCATCCTCAGGTAGTGTAGATTCAAATTTGTTCAAATCATGACCCCCGGGGCAAGGGTGGGGCCAAAATGGCCGACCCTAGTTTTACATAGGAATATATAGGAAAAATCTTTAAAAATCTTCTTCTCAAGAACCACTGGGCCAGGAAAAATGAAACTCATGTGGAATCATCCTCATGTAGTGTAGATTCAAGTTTGTTCAAATCATGACCCCCGGGGCAAGGGTGGCGCCAAAATGGCTGACCCTAGTTTTACATAGGAATATATAGGGAAAATCTTTTAAAAATCTTCTTCTCCAGAACCACTGAGCCAGGAAAGATGAAACTCATGTGGAAACATCCTCAGGTAGTGTAGATTCAAATTTGTTCAACTCATGACCCCTGGGGCAAGGGTGGGGGCAAAATGGCCGACCCAAGTTTAACATAGGAATATATAAGACAAATCTTTAAAAATCTTCTTCTCCAGAACCACTGGGCCAGGAAAGATGAAACTCATGTGGAATCATCCTCAGGTAGTGTAGATTCAAGTTTGTTCAAATCATTACCCCTGGGGCAAGGGTGGGGCCAAAATGGCCGACCCTATTTTTACATGGGAATATAATAGAAAAATCTTTAAAAATCTTCTTCTCCAGAACCACTGAGCCAGGAAAGATGAAACTCATGTGGAATCATCCCCAGGTAGTGTAGATTCAAGTTTGTTCAAATCATGACCCCCGGGGCAAGGTTGGGGCCAAAATGGCCGACCCAAGTTTTACATAGGGGTATATAGAAAAACCTTTTAAAATCTTTTTTTCAAGTACTTCAAAGCTATGATTAGTGATATTTATATGGAATCATCCTCAGGTAGTGTAGATTCTAGTTTGTTCAAATGATGAACGCCTGGAGGGGGGGGGGGGGGGGGGGGGGTAAATTCAAGCCCGATGTGCTCAGGTGAGCGCTGTGGCCCCTGGGCCTCTTGTTACATTTTCGACTTCTTCTCAAGAACCATTGGGCTAATTTTGACCAAACTTAGTACAAAGTATCCTTGGGTGAACGGAAATTTAAATTGTTAAAATAAAGGGCCGAGTCCCCTCACAAGGGGAGATAATCAAGAAAAGACAAAAATAGGGTGGGGTCATTAAAAAATCTTCTTCTCAAGAACCACAAGGCCAGGAAAGCTGAAACTTATGTGGAAGCATCCTAGGGTAGTGTAGATTCTAAATTGTTCAAATCATGACCCCCGGGGGAAGGGCGGGGCCACAATAGGGAATCCAAGTTTTACATAGAAATATATAGAACTAATCTTTGAAAATCTTCTTCTCAAGAACCACTGGGCCAGAAAAGCTGAAACTTATGTGGAAGCATCCTGGTATAGTGTAGATTCTAAATTATTCAAATCATGACCCCCGGGGGAAGGGTGGGGCCACAATGGGGAATCAAAGTTTTACATAGAAATATATAGGAAAAGTCTTTGAAAATCTTCTTTTCAAGAACCACTGGGCCAGAAAAGCTGAAACTTATGTGCACATGGAAGGATCATGGGGTAGTGTAAATTTCAAAATGTCTACTGGTAATTTATGATCAGTGGGGTAGGATGGCGATGCATTATGTATTACAAGGGGGAAATCTGGTAAAGAACAGAATGGTCAAAGCTTCTCAGGTGAGCGATGTGGCCCATGGGCCTCTTGTTTCCCATAGTAATACGTTGAATAATTTCATATCAAAACTAATTTTCTGTAGTAAATATACAGAGAATCTTCTTTAATAATTTTTAATTTTTCAAATTGACATAGCAAAAGCTAAATTCACAATAATCAGAGAGTCTGAGTCAGGTCACTTGTGAGTTCTGATGGCCATATGGAACCAATTTGTTCTCCGAAATCTCTGTCCAGAGATGCACAACCTATTTACTATACATTTCGTGGTTTGAAGGTGGACAATCCAGCAGGACTGTCATCAATCATTTCAATCAAACAAGAGGCCCACGGGCCTTATAGGTCACCTGAGTATCATGTAACAACTTTCCAACAAGTAAATTTGGTTCGTGTTTTAAACCAGAGGCCATGATTTAAATTCACAAGTTTGAAAGAGGCACCATTGTTTATCATAATTATACACTTAGCATGCTTACTCTAGTTACTTAGTACCCAAAGGTTGATCAGAATAACAAAGAGAAAATGCACTTCCACTTAATAACCAGTTGTGCACCCCACGCCACAGGAACCGCTGGGGCCACATATTTCAAAATTTTGAAAATTTTATCATAAATTCCATTTCATCATAAATGGTTGATTAATACTAAAGAGCAGATTTCAAAGCATTAATTTATTTTCAAACTATGTAATACCCAACGCCCCCCCCCCCCAATACCCCTGACCCTGGGGGCATGAAAGTAATCATTTTGCTAGATGCTAGATGCACCTTTCTTCATCATGAATATATATACATATATAATTGGCATAATACCTAGGAGCAAAGGAAAAGATTTTCTAAGAATTAATATATTTTCACTATATAATCAAAAGAGCCCCTCTTACACCAAATGGCAAAACTCCTGACCCAGGGGCCATAAAATTCACAAATTTGGTTGAAGCACTCTTGCTCTTGATAACTATGTACTTAGTTTATTTAATACCCAGGAGCAGAGAAGAAGATTTGCTAATAATAAATGACCTTTTCACTATATAATAAATTGAGCCCGCCCCCCCCCAACACCAGAACCCCTGACCCTGGGGCCATAAAATTCACAATTTTGGAAGAGGCACTCTTGCTCATCATAACTATGTACTTTTATTAAATACCCAGAGAGGAAGATTTTCTAAGAATTAAATGTATTTTCACTATATAATCTATATAGCCCAGCCCTAGCACTAGAGTTCCTGACCCTGGAGCCATGAATTTCACAATTCTGGAAGAGGCACTCTTGCTCATCATAACTATGTACTTGGTTAGTTTATGTAATACCCAGGAGCAGGGAAGATTTTCTAAGGATCAATGAATTTTCATTATATAATCCATAGAGCCCCGCCCTAACTCTAGATCCCCTGACCCTGGGGCCATAAAATTCACAATTTGGAAAGAAGCACTTTTGCTCATACCCAGGATCAGAGAAGGAAGATTTTCTAAGAATTAATGTATTTTCACTATATCATCTATACAGCCCAGCCCTAGCACTAGAACCCCTGACCCTGGGGCCATGATTTTCACAATTTTGGAAGAGGCACCCTTGCTCATCATAACTATGTCCTTAGTTTATTTGATACCCAGGAGCAGAGAAGAAGATTTTCTAAGAAGATATGACTTTTCATTATATAATTAATAGAGCCCCGTCCTAACACTAGAACCCCTGACCCTGGGGCCATAAAATTCACAATTTTGAAAGAGGAACTCTTGCTCTTCATAACTATGTACTTAGTTTATTTAATACCCAGGAGCAGAGAAAATTTTTTTCTAAGAATTAATGTATTTTCATTATATAATCTATATAGCCCCGCCCTAGCACTAAAATCCTTGACCCTGGGGCCATAAATTTCACAATTTTGGTAGAGGACTCAATGCTCATTACATTCATGCCAACAGTTTGACTGCTTGATGTCCAGGAGTAAAGAAGAAATTTTTTAAAGATTGCACTAATTTTTGTGGTTTTGGCCCCACTCCCCAGGATCCGGGGGGGGGGGGGCAGGGACCATGAAATTCACAATTTTTGTTCCCCTTCACCCATAGATGCTGTATACCAAATTTGGTTGATATTAGTTCAGTGGTTTCAGAGAAGAAGCTAAAAATGTTCAAATAATAACACACGGCGGACGACGACGGACGAAACCGGATAGCAATAGGTCACCTGAGTGACTCAGGTGACTTAATGAGACAATCAAAGTGTTGATTCATTTGACAAACGGCATTTCCAATCGCTTTTTATGCGCTTAGGGTTGAAGATCCTCGCTCACATGTTGCATTGGACAGGAGTAATAATGATACCAGCTTATAACTTTCCCAATATTTGGGAAATGCTGACACTGTTCATCCTCCTTCCAGATTCCGTGATAAACAGATAGTGAAAGTTACTCCATAAGTACGTAAATCTCCAAGGTAAAGGTCAATAGGTCATGATTATTGGTATGCAATGAAAGGTTTTTCCACAAAGAATACATATGTGAAGTATGAAGCCCTAATCCTTCAAAAGTTATGACAAAGGATATTTTCTTAAGAAGGCCAAACTCCAAGGTCAAATGTCTTGCTACATGTATCAAATGAAAGGTCTTGTCATAAGGAATAAATATGTAATGTATGAAAGCACTAACCATAAACCTTTAATAGTTATGGTCAAGATTTGCTTTTTAAGAGTAGGTCAAACTCCAAGGTCAAAGGGTCAAAGTTCTTGGTATCCAATGTAGGGTCTTCTCACAAGGATTACATATGTGAAGTATGAAAGCACTATATATCCCCTACCATTCAAAAGTTATGGCCAAAGTTAAATTTTTTTCATAAGTATGGAAATCTCCAAGGTCAAAAGGTCAAGGTTGTTAGTGTCCATTGAAAGGTCTTTCCGCAAAAAATATAAATGTCCTGGTATCTACTGTTCAAAAGATATGGCCAACCACCCTTAGGTTGGGGTCAGAATATGAATAAAAAATCCCCAAGGAGACAAACAATCATGTCCATTCCAAGCCTCTGTCTATCAGTACTTTCAGTACTTTGATTAAATTTAGTGTCAAGTAACTTGAGTGCCCAGTATATTACATTAAAAAATTGTACAGTAATTAATCATACGAGATTGCCTATTCTGGGATGAGCGATCTTGGCATATTTTGCACCAAATTTTGGTAACAATCTGAGTCATCCTTCGTAACATACGACAAGGGAATGTGAAATTCCATTTCCCACTTCACAGTTTTAATAGAATTAGTGACGCTGACTCCTTCAGATGAAGTGGCAACACACTGAGGGGTTGGATTGTCATTGTTATTAATATCAGACGGGGTCTGATGACACTCGTCAGATTTTTAGGTCACCTGAGTAAACTAAGGTGACCTATCGTGCGTCGTTCGTTAACATTTGAACATTTTCAGCTTCTCTGCAACCGCTGAACCAATTTCAACCAAATTTGGCACAAAGCATCTATGGGTGAAGGGGAACAAAAATTGTGAATTTCATGATCCCTGCCCCCCTGGGGCCTGAGGGGTGGGGCCAAAACCACTAAAATTAATGCAATCTTTAAAAATCTTCTTTACTCCTGGACATCAAGCAGTCAAACTGTTTGCATGATTGTAATCAGCAATGAGTCCTCTACCAAAATTGTGAAATTCATGGCCCTGGGGTCAGGGGTTCTAGTGCTAGGGTGGGGCTAAATAAGTAGGTAGTGAAAATGCATTATTTCTTTGAAAATCTTCTTCTCTGCTCCTGGGGATTAAATAAACTAACTAAGTACATAGTTATGATAAGCAAGAGTGCCTCTACCAAATTTTTGTATTTTATGGCCCCAGGGTCAGGGGTTCTTGTTTTAGGGTGGGGCTCTAATGATTATATAGTGATATGCATGAATTCTTTGAACATCTTATCCTTTGTTCCTGGTTAATATGCTAATGATCTAATTACATATTTAAAGCCAGGATTTCTTTTATTTCCAGTTTTACAAACCTTCCGCTCAAGGTTTTGAATTTTCAGAAAAAAATAAAACAATTTTTTTCTTTCCGATGTCAAATTTGAGTCGGGATCGAGATTTCAAATTTACGAACTCGCACTTCCGGTTTTACTATGAAACGGCGGGTAAATAAAGCTAGATCTGAGAAGATAGCTTGGTTAAGTGTAAAATTCATCGATAAGAGTGCCATTCAAAACGTTTCACCCGTTCAAAGGACAAATAAAATGTTGACGACTTTGTTGCACAATGACGTGCTGGTGAGATAATTATGTATTCGTTTCAAAAGTAACTGTAAATTATTTTCCTCCCTCAGGTTTTTAACTGCCCGTGGTAGCTATTGCATATTGCCAGGGACATTGTTTACGTCTCTGTTAAAGCTTACAGGCTCATGCACGTGCGCTGCAATCTGATTGGCTGAAACTTTAAATGGCTATATCTCCTTTATTTTTTTGACGAAATGCTTTGAAATTTAAAACATAGTCATGCATTAGGATATCCTGCAATATGATATACAAAAAAATTCAAGAAATTACGTGCATGCATGTGTGCTGCAATCTGATTGGCTGAAATTTTAAATGGCCATATCTCCTTTCATTTTTGACGAAATGCTTTTAAATTTAAAACAAAGTTATGCATTAGGATATTCTACAATATGATTTAGAAAAAAATTCTTGAAATCACGTGGATGCACGTGTGCTGCAATCTGATTGGCTGAATCTTTAAATGACTATATCTCCTTTGTTTTTTGACGAAATGCTATGAAATTTAAAACATAGTCACAAATTAGGATGTCCTACAATATGATATACAAAAAAAATCAAGAAATCACGTGCATGCACGTGTGCTGCAATCTGATTAAATAAAACTTTAAATGGCCATATCCCTTTTGTTTTTTGACGAAATGCTTTGACATTTTAAACATAGTCATTCATTAGGATATCCTACAATGCGATATAGAAAAAAAAATCATGAAATCACGCGCATGCACGTGTGCTGCAATCTGATTGGCTGAAACTTGAAATGGCTATAACTCCCTTGTTTTTCAAGCAAACAGGATGGGATTCAGAACATAGATAGATATAAGGGACTCCTACAAGAAGGTATGGTCATCATGCACGTGCACGCACATGCGTGCATTTGGAACGAGTGAAATTAAAAATACACTTGAATGAGTGATTTTTAATACTTTTGGACTAAATGCTTTCATATAAAGTAAATTTTAATATATAGAAAGTGTAGACAAGATTATATGATCATTATGCACGTGCATTCACATGGGCACGCGTGCAATGTTAAAATTTGAATATAATTGGTTTCCTTTTGGGAAAACGTTGTTAAAGTCAAAAATGCACAGATGTTGTCTTATTTAATAAGGCTTACTGGGAATATGGCACCAAAAGGGAGTTGGGGAGCGTTTGGGGAACATCTGTAACGGTTCCCGTTACAATTAGCACTAGTTAAACTTGTTTTCAAACACTTTAGGATCAAGTTTGATCAAATCTGATCATATTATGAAACTGCAGCAGGAATAGCATTTTATAAGTATTTAACAGATTTTTTTTAATTTAGTAATCATGGCAACATCCTTAAAAATAACAATCAAGAAAATTATGCATCTTAGTGTAATCGACTTGTATGCCAATTAATATTGAAATCAAATCAAAACTGTAGGAAGATTTAGCATTTTGAAAGTATTTCAGAGAAATTTGTATATTTAGTAACCACGGCAACACCTTTCATCAAAATCAAAAACCCATAAACAGAATTATGTATCTTAGTATAGTCTACTTGTATACCATGTTATATTGAAATCAGACCAAAACTGTAGGAGAAGTAACATTTTAAAAGTATTTCACAGAATTTCTATTTTTAGTAACCACGGCAACACCGTTCATCGAAATCAAAAACCGATACATAGAATTATGTATATAAGTATATTCTACTTGTGTACCAAGTTATATTGAAATCAGACCAAAACTGTAGAAGGAGTAGCATTTTAAAAGTATTTCACAAAAATTTCTATTTTAGTAACCACGACAACACCTTTCATCGAAATCAAAAACCGATACACAGAATTATGTATCTTAGTATAGTCTACTTGTATACCATGTTATATTGAAATCAGACCAAAACTGTAGGAGAAGTAACATTTTAAAAGTATTTCACAGAAATTTCTATTTTTAGTAACCACGGCAACACCGTTCAGCAAAATCAAAACCGATACACAGAATTATGTATCTTAGTATAGTCTACTTGTGTACCAAGTTATATTGAAATCAGACCAAAACTGTAGGAGAAGTAACATTTTGAAAAATTGTTTACAGACAGACAGACAGACAGACAGACGGACGGACGGACGACGGACGCATTACCATCGCATAAGCTCTTCTGGTCTCTGACCAGTAGAGCTAAAAAAAAATGCTGGCCTTGTAATGAAGAAAGCGGCCTCTTTCAAAATAGATAATTTCAGGGCTGCTGGGTCAAGGGTACCAGGGGGGTACTTTGACAAAAAATAAATTAATGCTTTGAAATCTGCCCTTTGATAAGCAATGGTGCCTCTTTCAAAATTTTTGAATTTCATGGCTTTTGGCTTAAAACATGAACCAAATACAATCGCTGGAAAGTTGTTACATGATACTCATGTGACCTATAAGGCCCATGGGCCTCTTGTTTAAAGTAGTCTGTAATACAACCATTCATCATGTTCGAAATTCCGGGAAAATTCTGCGTTTCCCTTCCGCTTTACACCTGGTGATTTAGTAATTTAGGTTGCTAATAATAAAGCATTTCATTTCAAAAGAGACCGTTATTTAACTCGCAAAAGTTGGCTACCATGGGTCGTTTTTAACCCGCATTTTCCGTTTTTAGTCGCATTTAGCGAGTATTTCCCGTTAATTTCGAGCCCTGAATCCACAGTTACTTAGACATGAATAAATTTTGTAATGTATTTAAACATACAAATAATTATTGCACTTGAAAACATTTTTCAAAGTTATATTGTTATTGCCCTTTTAAACATCTTTTAATTTAATATATACAGAAATTATTTGCAAGATATTGTTATGTTCGACTAAGGAAATCGTGTATTTAAAAAGGGTGGAAAAGCGGAAATATACTTGGACATTTCCAACAAGAGTCCTTTTGATGAGGAAAGAATGACATCATCATGAGACTCAGTAATGCTTTTATAAATACTGCTAGGAGATAAATAATTTTTTTGTGATATGAATTAAACAGAAAAGTTTAATTTATAATTTTGAACCTGTGGCATTTTTTTAAAACATCCTTTATTACCTGTAAACTATAGCTAGAGAATTTGTTTTTTAATGAAGGGAAGTGGTTTCCCATCACTTCCAAATGTATTTGAGAATTGAAAATTGTTGAACTGGAACACTGGTAGTGAGGGATTCTTCTGCTAGTTCTCGCCATAAGACTACAAAGATTTTCTATGTCTCATCTTTGATTTTTTTTTTTAAATGAAGCCTCTTCTCTGGTTGACTTGATGGTTTGTTTAGGTCACCTGAGTAAACTCAAGTGACCTATTGCTATCTGTTTTCGTCCGACGTCGCACGTTGGTCGTAAATTTTTGAACATTTTTAGCTTTTTGGAAACACTGAACCAATTTCAACCGAATGTGGTATACAGCATCTAGGGGTAAAGGGGAACAAAATTGTAAATTTCATGGTCCCTGCCCCCCCCCCCCCCCCCCCCCCCCCCCCCCCCCCCCCCGGGGCCTGAGGGATGGGGCCAAAACCACTAAAATTAGTGCAGTCTTTAAAAATCCTTTACTCCTGGACATCATGCAGTCAAATGCAAACTGTTGGCGTGATCTTAATCAGCATCCTCTTCCAAAATTGTGAAATTCTTGGCCCCTGGGTCAGGGTGGGGCTATATAGATCATATAGTAAAAGTCATTATTTCTTTGAAAAATCTTCTACTCTGCTCCTCGGTATTAAACAAACTAACCAAGTACATAGTTATGATGACCAAGAGTGCCTCTTCAAATATTGTGAATTTTATGGCCCCTGGGTCAGGGGTTCTAGTGTTAGGGCGGGGCTTTTTTGATTATATAGTGAAAATGCATTAATTCTTCAAATATCTTCCCCTCTGCTCCTGGGCATTAAAGAAACTACTAGTAACTTAGTATATAATTATAATAAGCAAGAGTGTCTCAACCAAATTTGTGAATTTCATGGCCCCTGGGTCAGAGGTTTTGGTGTAAGAGATGGGGGGGGGGGGCTCTTTTGATTATATAGTGAAAATACATTGATTCTTTAAAAATCTTCTTCTCTGCTGTTGGGTATTAAACCAAGGAACTATTCACATAGTCATGATAAGGAAGGATGCCTTTTCCAAAATTGTCAATTTCATGGCCCCTGGGTCAGGGTAAGTATATAGTTATAATGAGCAAAAGTGCTTGTTCCAAAACTGTGAATTTTATGGCTTCTGGGTTGGGGGTTGTGGTGTTAGGGCGGGGCTCGTTTGATTATATAGTGAAAATACATTGATTCTTTAAAAATCTTCTTCTCTGCTCCTGGGCATTAAACCAAGGAACTATTGACATAGTCATGATAAAGAAGGATGCCTTTTCCAAAATTGTCAATTTCATGGCCCCTGGGTCAGGGGTTCTGGTATTAGGATGGGGCTTTAATGATTATATAGTGAAAATGCATATATTCTTTGAAAATCTGTTCCATGGCTCCTGGGTAGTATGCCAGTGATCGTAGCATGTATATATTTATCAGGTCGAGACCACTAGATTTTTTGACGTCAGCATAAATTTGCATGTAAATTAGCTATCTGTTTACTTTACCTACTGCTGAATGAGCAGCAATGCATTGTGGGCTACTACAAGTACCCAGCTGTGTTGAAAATAAAGGGCAACTTGAATTGTCCCTAGGAAACTTATTTTCGATTCTTCTTTTAGCTTTGTGAAAGAAATATTTTAAATGATGTATAATCTTTCATTTCTATGCTCACATTTACAAAATTTGCTTTATGAAGCCTTCTATTAATTTATATTACATCGGCCTAACCCATTGTTCAAAGAGACGTAGGTGCAATCGTGTCGATGAAACATTGAGTTTTTTTTCACGTGGTATACGTGTACATACTTTGAGCGGGTAGTATATAGGTCCTTAGTTTTAAACAGCAGGAGAACGTGTGCAATTATAATTTAACCCCTCAATATTATCAGAAAGTGTTTTATGTACATGCAAACGGCAAAGCGTTTGTACGGTATTCGGAGCACCTATTAATCATCTAAAACAACTCCAATATTAAATGTGAGCATGGAGCAATGTCCTTAGAATGTAATCTTTCAATTTCGGTCTTTTAAATTTATCAAGAATCTCTTAAGTTTTTCCAACGACGAGTTGTACAGTAAACCGACGAAAACCACGTGTCGCCATTGAATCGTAAACACATATTAGACTGTCATGCTTTGGGACTCACTCATTTGATTGGAGAACGGGTGTGACGAAGACATTCACGTGTTGAAAATTGCCTTCCATATAAGGTAGTGGTCTCGACCTGTTTATGACGAAGAAAGGTGCATCTAGCAAAATGGTTAATTTCATGCCCCCAGGGTCAGGGGGAGGGGGTACTGAAAATAAATTAATGCTTTCAAATCTGCTCTTTGGTATTGATCAACCATTTATGATGAAATAAAATTTATAGAATTTCCAAAACTTTGAAATATGTGGCCCCAGGGTCAGTGGTTCCTGTGGAATGGGGTGTTCAACTGGTTATAAAGTGGAAATGCATTTTCTCTTTGTTACTGTGATCTACCTCTTGGTATTAAGTAACTAGAGTAGGCATGCTAAGTATATGATTGTGATAAGCAATGGTGCCTCTTTCAAAATTGTTAATTTCATGGCCTCTGGTTTTAAAACACGAACCAATTTCAATTGTTGGAAAGTTGTTAAATGATCAGGTGACCTATAAGCCCTTGGGCCTCCTGTTTTATAGAATAAGGAACTCCAGAGGTGACCATAGATATGACAAATAATTCTCAAAAGAACTTTTTTTTGAAAGAAAAGCTTAAAAAGTGGATTGAATTAGAACAGAAAATAAATTGCCATTAGAATTCATAGAAATCGGTTAAAAATTGATATTGGAAAAATTAAAGGAATTTACACTTGTTAGCATGATGGGTTTTTCCTCATAAAGGAGATGGGTGAACTTTGCGTGCAAAAAACCCACAAGCTTCAGATATATAAAAATCATATTCAATTTGTGAATTTAGTATTTAGAGTAAAGTTCTCATCATTGATTTTTGTAAAATCATGATAAACAAAAAGTTTTGAGGAAAATTTTTCGTTAAAATTTATTCTATTATAAAGAAAAATAATGTGGTATCCATTGGGTTCGAACCCTGGCAATAAAAATCCTGAATTGCTTTCTCCATTGAGACTAGCAAGCTAACCACTACGCTACACAAGTCCTGATCAAGTGTGGCATTTAAATCATGTTTGTGATATGACCATTGACTTAAGGGACTTCAAGTATTTCTCGAAAAGATACGAAAGTTATGTCATAAAATTATATTTTTAAGGTATAGTGGGTCATTGCTCCACAATTTTGGAAACCAAAATATGTATGCTTTTATGCAAACTTTGAGGATTAACTTTCAAACAAATGGAGAGGAGACCCACTCATAACGAAAAATAGTGTTCTAGTGTGAAAAATGACTCGTTTTGTCCTCTTTCATCTGTGTATATTTCATAGCTAAATAACTTCAATTTTCATGAGATTTGTGCAAGTTGTAGAGATTTTACATAAAGTATGCTTTAATGTTAGATGAAATATTAAGGAAAATTTTGATAAAATTGAGATTTAATTTTTCACCTTCATGTTTGTCGCGCCATGGGCTTATCTCTCGTCATGTTCATCCATCTTAATAAATTATAGTAGGATTAAAGTTATTGCTGTTTAATATCCAATCAAATATTATGCCGGTACATGTATTCGAGGCCCCAACACCAGAACCCCTGACCCTGGGGCCATGAATTTCACAAGTTTGGTAGAGGCACTATTGCTCATTACAATCATGCCAACAGTTTGACTGCTTGGTATCCAGTAGAGAAAAAGATTTTTAAAGATTGCACTTATTTTAGTGGTTTTGGCCCCACCCCTCAGGCCCCACGGGGGCAGGGACCATGAAATTCATAATTTTTGTTCCCCTTTACCCATAGATGCTTTATGCCAAAATTGGTTGAAATTGGTTGAGCGGTTGCAGAGAAGAAGCTGAAAATGTTTAATTGTTAACACACGACGCACACCGCACGACGACGGACGAAAACGGATAGCAATAGGTCACCTGAGTTTACTCAGGTGACCTAATAATATATAAAAGGATTAAGTTGACCTTTTGTAGTGATGACAAGTGATATTTAATTTTTGAAATATCTCACTCTAGTTTTAAGAAGTATATCTTGATAACTTATTAATGAGGTAGTTTTTAGTAGTCATTTATTTCCTTTTGAGAATAACATTCAAGTTAGCTCTGTATTTGACTTTATTGGATACGAGGTCAATGATAGTTGTTTTATTTATTTGATAAGACACAGTATTTGGCAATGATTTATAGTTATCTAGAAGTCAAAACAGTATATTTCAGTTCTTTCGGCTTTTTCAGTAACAGTAATAATAGATACGAATCATTGAGAGCTTGGTATTCATAGTTTAATACTGACCGTAGATGATCTTTAAATCATCTCCCTTGTACTGTGCTGAAATCAACACTTAAGTTTTTCTTAATGCATGGTCATCCCTTGTTTAGGTTATGTTATAAGTAGGTATTTGCGCGCTACTTGATAACACTTTGGTTTTAATTCAGTGAATTCTGAATTTGGTAGATAACGATATTGATTAACTTCCATATATTCAGACATAATTTAATAAGGCTTAGAATTTAAGATTTTAAGTTGTATCACGAACCTGTGTATTTTCCTTTACTGGCAGTAGTTCATTAAATCTTGATACACCAAGGGGGTGGTGCATCCAAACATACAAGAACTTCTCAGGAACTTTCTTTTAACCTAATAATTTGCCTAATTGCAGGTTCTTCTTGTTGCCAGTTCTCAACTGATCAACTGACCAAGTATCCAACCAGTCATGTACAACATCACAACTATTATCACTAAACTATCTCCAGTTATCAATGATCAACCCAGGTAAGGGGATTTCTGAACTATGATCAACGCCAAATAAAAACACAGTTGTAAGTTTTATCAATTTAATAAAGTGAGAATTAAACTTTGTAAATGATAACAAATAATAAATAATGATGAAAGTTAACAAACAGTAAAGTCTTTGAAAATTGCACTGGAATAAATAAAGCTTTATCAAAAATAATTTAATCTGGCAAGTGAATCACAAAACTCTCTATAAATAATCTCAATAAATATATAAGTTGTTGTTGAAAATTAAATAGAAAATGGGAGGAATGTGGAAAAACTACGAAAAATAATTTATGTCCCTACTGAGCTTCCATTCTTATGAGATTTGTCAAAAAGTGTAAAGGGAATGAGCTACATCACCCAATATGACTACTATCAACACTCTAGAGTTGAACATATCAATGCTAATTCTAGGCTCTAAAAATAACTGACCTAGAAAATAAACAAAACCCCCACCCCACCCACCCCAAAAAAAATTAAATAGTGGTTCAAAAAAATAAACCTGTTACCTACATATCCCTATACCAGGCAGGACTTGGAGAGGGAAACTTAATTTACTTAAAATAACCTACATCCTAACCTGTCATATAACTTCTATAAAACCTACATCCTAACTTAT
>PRKT01000157.1:776000-821569 GCA_003671525.1 Saccostrea glomerata | reverse complement strand
CCCCCCCCCCCCCAAAAAAAAACAAACAACAGAGACTATCAGAGATGTTAAAGCTAAGTTAACCAATCAGAACTCAGCTACAAAATTACTACGGAAAGACTGCCAACATGGATGACACTTCCTGTTTAAAAAGTAAAACATGTGGAATGTCAACTCATGTCCTAAAATGCTACTAGTAGACTACACTATGATACATGATTCCGTGTATCGGTTTTTTATTTCGATAAACGATATTGCCATGGTTACATCAAATAAAAATTTCTGTGAAATTCTTTCAGAATGCTACTCCTCCAACAGTTTTGATCTGATTTCAATATAACTTGGCACACAAGTAGACTACACTAAGGTACATAATTCTTTGTATTGGATTTTGATGAACGGTATTGCCGTGGTTACTTAAAATAGAAATTTCTGTGAAAGTCTTTCAAAATGCTACGTCTTCTACAGTTTTGGTCTTATTTCAATATAACTTGGCACACAAGTAGACTACACTAAAATCACAATTCTGCATATCGGTTGTTGACTTTGATGAACATTATTGCCTAAGTTACTAAAAAAAGAAATTTCTTTTAAATACTTGCAAAATGCTACTCCACATACAGTTTTAGTCTGATTATAATATTATGTTGCATGCAGGTAGACTACACTAAAAACATAAAGAGACTTAATCAAGGATCATTATTCTATTTATTACTGTTGTAAAGTTTCAATTCCTAACTGCTTTGTTTTCTCTTCCTTTGCTATTTGTACAAACAAGTAGAGCTTCGGTCTCGACAGAGACCTCTGGTTATATTTGCGTACTGCCTTCTCAGATCGATGCCCTGTTCTCCTCATTATTTCTTGCTCGTCAACCCCTGCCATATACAATTGAGTGGCACACGTGCGTTTTCCATAATGGTTACTGTATTATCCTTACAGTCCCGCTTTTGCGCAGTTCGTCCTCATCATGGTCTTGATCTTGTTAACATCTACAACCTCGTTCCGTATTTCGGCGGATGTCCTTGCAACAGACGTCGATAAAATGGTCCCTCATTATCAATGCCAGCCAAATAAGTCTTGTAAAAGTCGACGATGCAACGTTCACCTAAATTGAACGATTAAAAATAATGAGGTGCATATATGGGTTATGTTATTCATGAATATTTCCGAGTCGTAACGTATCATTAATCATGCCGATTTACTTCTGAAATCAAAATTAGATAATATACTAAATGAAATCGTATCTTACCAGGTGAACTATAATGTCGAATCTGCTTGTTTGTCAGTTTAAAGCACGATCCAAAGTTATTAGTTTGAAAGGTGTTACACAATACTCAGGTGACCTATAAGGCCCATGGGCCTCTTGTCTTTATTTATTTTTGGTTGGCACTATCGGGCCTCCGTAATGTATCAGGTAGTGTAGTTTCAAGATTGTTCAAATCAGAATTATGGGGATACAATGTGGAATCAATCTTAACATAGGAATATATACTAAAATATCTTGAAAAAAATTCTGGAGAACACCAATGATTAGAAATTTTTTTTATATGGAACTTATGGTAGCATGATCCTAAAGTGGTTTAGAATCAGGTTTGTGCAAATTATGACTTCCGGGGTTAGGGTGTGACCACAACGAGGGATCAAAGTTTTGCATAAGAATATATAGGATAAAATATTCTCCAGAACAAAAAATTGTCTAGTCAAATCTACATGTAAGCATCTGCAAGTAGTGAGGATTAAAATTTAATCAAATATTGTCGGGGGTGGTAGTCAGGGTCACAGTGGGAGGTCAAATAATATGTTGGAAAAGTCTTTTAAATCTTCTTTTCAATTATGGCAAAGTATACCTACAGGGGCGTTGCAACAGGGGGGGGGGCAAGGGGGGCATCCCCCCCACTACTTTCACAACTATACCTTTACTATTGAAAATGTCCATTGAAAGGTTGCTTGTCACCCCCCCCCCCCCCCCACTTCTTACCACAGTATAGTGATATGAAGGATAATGTGGTGTTATATGTAGTAAAATTGGAAGTGAAGGGAAGTTGGCCTAGAAAAAAGTTGGCCATATTGATAAAATGTAGCGGTAATGATCGCCCGAAAATTCGAAGGAATGAAACGATAATGAGTTGAGATTCGCAATGTAGCGGATATATTGACTTAGTAGCTTGTTTTCAAGGTATCACACCGGTAATTGACCAATCAAAATGAACTTAGTCAAATGTAGGTCCATATATATAAAATTACTTTTCTTTTCTTTTGAGGCGTTTTCCTATTTTCCTCCAAGCCATTTTTACAACTTTGGTACCTGTGCCTAGTAAATTTTATGTACTTTGTGAATAAAGAAAGGTTTTGGACAGGAACTATTTTTTTCATGGCATAGGAGGCTACTTCCTGTAGTGCACTCGAGGTGTTTATAAACACAGTGAAAACACGTGGATTTGAGGGTAGCCCTGTTTGCAGATGGAAAAAGTCCGAAAATGCCGTGTGGGTACCCTGTTTTTTGGTGTCAGCTAATGTGACAGGTAATGTTTAACACCTCCTGCTAAATATTTTTTCATGTAAACAAATACCTGATTTTTAACGATTTTTTATTCTATATAGAATTATATAGTGAAAACAATTACCGGTGTGATACCTTGAAGGTGATTATGAAAAATCATTTAAATCCTTATTACAGACATTTTTCATTTTTAAAAGGCATATTTCAACAGAATATGTGATTTTATTAACTTTTTGTTAGGAAACACACAGTTTTAAAATTAGAATTAGAATTTACATAATTTTTCACAGATTTCTGTGTAAAAATTAACAATAGGTTATTTTTTACACTCACTACTTTAAAATATGAGTAAAAAGGTAGCATTATGCATCTAAAATGTAGAAAGAAGTCAGAGAATGTTGTTTTTTCATTTTATATGACTTAACATTATTTGCACCAGCTGACCGCAGTCAATTATAGTATCTAAAGACTTTGCGGTAAAGGGTGTTAAAGCTGATTTTTCAAGAATAGACTAATTCTAGGTTTGCGAATGAATTTTCAGCACAAGCGACAACTGCGATAAAATGTAAACAAGTAAGATATGTTCTCACAGAATGATAATTTCTACAGACATATGATTTATTTAATTTATTCACACCTCCACTGATACATATGTTACTGCATTGGAAGAATAGAAATAATGAAATGAGTCAGATCTGTCTATTAAACTTCAAACATAAGCTACATAAGTAAAATTCTTTAAGAATTTTTCACAGGAAGGAAGGTTATGACCAAAATATCCTTAAATACTGTCAGAGTCTGCATGATAATACTAATTCTGAGTTCTAATCATGCATCATACATGTAGTGGAGAATGTCACTTAGCACCATGGCATGCCTCTTGTGGTTCTCAGGACTTTATTCATGCTTTCGCAGCTGACATTCATGTTTTTTCAGTTTTTCGGAGACTGTTTTTTGTTATTTTTTCATTTTTATGTAGGTGTTGACTGTCTTTTTTTATTTAAGTCTCAGTCAGTGATGCTTATATGAGCATGATCTATTAAAGATATCATTGTACTGAAATATTAATAAATTGTAAATTTAACTGATGAAGAAATTTGGCATATTTACATAATTAAAATATCAGAATAACTATAATTCAGCTAATAAGGTGCACCTTTCTTCTCAGATCACCTCCTATAAATTTTATCAGCAGTTTTTGTACACCCACCCACCTCAAAGAATCATGGAGGATGTCCTGAAACTGGTCTCTGTGATGCATTTTGTAACATATAAATGTGTTCAAACCCATAAAAATGTTTAATATTTATATTTTAAAATTTGAATTTTTATTTTTTATGTAAATTTGGTGAAAGAAAAAGATGTAATCTTGCATAAATCATGGAAATTCATTAAACACCTTTGGAATTCCTGAGTAAATCCATGAAAAGAGAATAATTATGCATGTTAAATTGAAATTTCATGGCTACTTTGTGTCTTAAGAGAAAGCCAGTTACATAAATCACAACAATAAATTACATCTGATTTGTTGTCTCCATTTTCTTATCATCAAAGCCAGTTTATTGGAGTGTTGGAGCTGTCAAGAACCTCCCTAGATGCTGATATCATTTAGACTGACCTGAGTTACAACACAGCATTTAGATAAACTTCTGCACAGCATCTTGTAGACAAATACCTAGGCTTTATTTGGAACATAAATTGACCAGATACAGTTTTCATTATCAACCCAGTATTTAACAATTCCTGTATTTTTGTTCATTCTTTGAAGGGGAAAATGCAACTTTGTTATGTAATAATTACATAATGGTCTTAGACTTGTAACCTCTTTTTTGTTTGTTGTGAAGAACAAAGCATATACTCTCCACAGATAAAAAATTGGTTGCCAAGCTTATTCTTTTAATGATGAAATTCTGCTTCAAAAGATGCACAAAAAACTGCTTCCAGAGTGCTCTGTGTGTTATTCTTGACTGCTCTGGAGTAAGGGAGATAAATTTCATATCTTCAGAAATAGGGGGATTTAGATCACCAGACTTAAGGATGTTGGGGACAATTATTTAATGAATCTCAGGTGCAAAAATGAAAAAAATCGAACGCCCTCAAAGGCCCTTCAAAGGGGCTTGGTGGTTGGTTGTGGCAATTTTTAGACTATTTTGATCTCCTTTGGAAGAAGAGCTCCATATAAAGATACGAAAATGGTCAAATTTCAAAATTAAAATTTATGAATTTTTTCTTTGCCAGTTGATAACTGAAAGCTTATAATATCATATCTAAAAAAAAAAATAATAAATTATATCTCGTGGTTAATTTGTTTAACCCCCTAGCCTCCTTAATTATAGATCCTCATTTTTACAAATATTTCCTCGCTTCAGTGATTAAAATAATGTGTGAAATAGTCAGTCTATTGTATGGTAGTTACTTGATTAATAAATCAATCGGTATCATCAATGTTAAATCAACACATTCACTGTTACTGGCTAAAGAATTTGTTTAAAAAATTGCATTCAATATCTTCCATGCATGCAAAGACTTAACTTTTAAAATATTGATGTGTCTCTATACACTGTATTTTATGTCAGCTTATAAAAATGAAAGAAATGCCAAATTGTTTTTGATCATTTAAATGGTTGTTTTATATCAAATATTTGAAATTTAATCAGATACATATAATTGAAATGACCTCGCAATCACTTATCGTTTGTGTATTCAAAATAAACTTTTCAGTTTTAAATTATTTAAAAAGCAAATAAGTTAATTGATAAATAGAGTTTATATAGCAACAAATTGCTGAAGACACAAGCTTCTTCGTTTACATACATCATGATTTGAAACAGAGTCATTTGAAAATGTAAATTATGAAATTTTATTTTTATGAATTATAATAATAAAACAAAACGCCTGGGGTCCGTTTTACTAAAGAACTGTCTAAGACCAAAAACTAATGATGATTATAAAATTTTGCAAAATTAATAATTCTCTTTAAAATGATTGGTGTAAAAATATCTTGCCACATTTAAAAAACATTAAAATAATTTTCGATATAATGTTTACAAAGTTATATGAAGAATTAAATTTGGTCTTAAGTAGTAAGTCCCTTTATAAAATGGGCCTCTGGTCTTTTTATTCTGGAAGGTCAAAATATTCTTCATCATTATGTCGCGAAATCCTTCCATGTATGGTTTGATATTTGAAATATTAATAAAAATACTTGTATTGATGTCTATAGATAAACCAGAGAATGATGGTAAGTTTTTCTTAATTGTGCCAGGTCTTTTTCCTAGGCGGTCCCCTGCAGCTGGCTCATCCTTACCTAGGGACGCGTAGTACACGAAACAAGGACAGAGAACCCGGCTAGCTTCTTTTTCCCCTTCTACATGACATGTGACCAAATTAGTATATTTTCTGATTCAGTATTGTTATAAATGTAGATATGTTTGTTCTAAACAATGTAAGTCAATAACAAATCACTTTATTTAAATTGTTTATAACCTCGACTGATCACGAATTGATGTAGGGCATTTAATCGTCACAGACCGATCGATACAGATAGGCTAGCAATACTTTGTCAAAGCAGTGCTATCTTTAATTTAAGTTCCCTTTATTACGTTTTTGTTTTGGTTTTGTACCAATGTACCTATAATGTAAAATGAGAAAATTATCCTGAACAGATTAAGCAGCCCGTAATGATGAGTCTAAAACACTTTTAGAATGCCCATTTTACATTTATTCATTAGACCTAGCATCCAAAATTCCTTTATTTGTTCTTGAGTCAGCAAAAAGTACAGTGAACATTTTACACTGTAAATTAACATTACACTGTAAACAAAAATTTACTTTAAAATTCTTTCCGAAATGGGTTAAATTGAAATAAAAAAAAACAATTGAAACACAGAGGTAAACTTAAATATACTCTGTCCTTGCATTATTTTCTGTCTTTCGGAAATTTTGCTATTCCAAACCCATCCTTGATTTCTATGTTGCATTGTAAATAAATTTTATATTTAAACCCTTTAAAACATTGAACCTTAATCCTCTAACTTGATTCTAATCAAGATATTTATCGCACAAAGTGACCATGAATTGAGGTAGTGCATTTCATTGTCTACGATCTTTGGCATGGTGTAGATACAGATTGTCACGACACCCTTTATTCTTTAACGTTGTGTAATAGTTCCATTCCGGATAGGTTGTATTATTGTTAAACAGTTAGGTCAATTAAGACAGACAGAGAACAATGTACTTAAATTAATAACATGGGGACAACGTATTTCTTTTCTTTTACTTTTTTGGTTTTACTTTTGGTTCAGGGATATGGTAAGTACATCTTGAAGTACAATAATAATATTAGTGATGTCGTAAAAATTACCGTTTATCTAAATTTACTCAATTTTACTGAATTTTGAATGGTTCGTCGCATTACTTCGTTTTACTCTCTCTCTTATCAAATGACACTTCCTAGAATTATTTCTTATAAATAATTATATTTTCAGTAAACATTGTGAATTTAATTTCGCATAATGGCCAAAACAACTCTTCTTTCATTGATAATATTTTTAAATAGATTTAATTATTACAGTATATTTTTCTAAATGCATTTTATGTTTACTCGTATATTGCGGGATTATTAAGTGAACATATAAACTCAAAGATGGTTTATAAGGCAAAGAAATGTTTTATTTTCTAAATTCTCAATGAGTAACCTCACAAATCGGTACCCAGTGGTTAGAGCTTCTGCTCTAGAGTAACGGAGTGAGTTAATCCTTACGTCGCTGGTTCGAATCCCATTGTGGGACGTGGAAACCGGTCCTTCGGATGAGACCGTATAACCCGAGGTCCCGTGTCGCAGTAGGTGCTGGCACGGAAAAAAGACCCCTCACTTCATAATGGCCGCAAATGCCGAATATAGGACAAAAGTCGCAGCTCTCCACCAGCAAATGGTGTCGTCTCCATATGAGTGAAACAATCTGGAGCAGGGCGTTAAACAGCACACAAACAAATATTATTTTTCACTCATATGGAGACGCCACAATTTGTCGGTGGATGCGATAAACATGCGAGCAAAATAACCCAGCTCTCAATATGGATGGGAAAGATTTATTTTTTTTATTGCAATTTAAGTACATCTTATCTTTGCAGTAGTTTGTACACGGCACAAATGCAATCAAAGTTGTATATCGATTATTGGGTTATAATGTTAATCTGAAATGAAACAAAACGTGTCCCATCGGCCAGAGTAAAAGGCAACTCACCATAAGTGCATGTATCTTTTTTAAAATTCTATTAAAGAAAAGCTGTGAAGATTACCTTTGTTTTCACGGTTTGTCTTATTTTTATTTCAGATTGTTGGTCACTGTCTGAAGGATCCTCAACGACCAGGTCATGCTCTTCGAGTCAATACATATCTTTTTCGGGTACTTGGTCTTGTGATTCCTGTTCTGGTAGCTCGGGAGTGACCTCCAGAATGAACTCACAGTGTGGGTACAGCTCCTCTTGTACGATACAAGCCAACAACGCCTGGCTTGGTGGAGACCCGTGTTCAGGGTGTGGTAAAACACTGAGTTATTCCTACAGCTGCTCATGTAAGTACTCTTAAATAGATTTGATTTTTATAACCTTAAAATATGCAAAGCCAATGATTGCAAAGCAATCAATAACATTTGTAAACTAAGCAGATCTCAAAGATTCAAAGAAACACTTGAGTAATTTTTTTTTCATTTTTGAATCTATACTTTTAATTGAAAAATACCTTCGCAAGTTTTACGGACGATACCTCTTCAGCAGTAACATTTTTTTTAATTTCCACTCTTAGTTAAAAATATCTTTGCAAGTTCTACGATTGATAGACCCTGTCAGCGAATCCAGTTAATCATTAAGTTGAATGCTGACTTGACATTTTAAAACAAAATGTTAGACCAAAAGTTTAAACACCGAGTTTTATCATTTTTTCCGTTTTCCTTATCATAACAAGGAGCCTAGGTTGGTATGACTGGTCGACTATGGGGATGCTTACTTCTCCATTGCATCTGATCCAAGCTATGGTGTCAGCAGATTGGTCTAATTTGGTCATGGTCCGATGAATTTGACACTTACATGTATCTCTCTTTGAACTTAAAAATGTATTCATAAGGTGGACAGGAGATACAGGTCAATTTAGACTTTGGTCTTGATTCGATGATTTTAAGCCGGGCTTATTGCTCAAAGAGCAATTCCCGGCTTATGTCATCCTGTTCAAGGCAGGAAGTCAACCCCATAGTTGCCATTTTAAAGTTATGTGCAAAAATATAGTTCTTACTCTCAAGCGCAATTGACATAATACAAACGCTAAATAAAGCAAAAAAATAAAACGAAGTTTTATCAATATAAATAAACATTAGTAGTAATGACTTTGAAAACGTCAGTCCTAAGTCAAAGAACATAGTTCATAAGCGTAAGGATTTTTGATAATCAGTGTTATCGTAGTTCTCTACACATACGAGGTAAAGCAGGAGAGGGAACCAGACTGGCCTGTTTTTTTTACATTCAGCTGCGGTACCCTATTATTTCTGATTGTGATAAAATCGGACCGTGAGTTCGTGGTATTAGGATTGAAAAACTCACTGTCAGTGTCTTATCATTTATATTGAAAGTTTTAAAATAATTTTTTCATCAGAATAAAAACGTGATTTATGTAAGAAATTCATTCTACTCTTTAAATGAGCCCGGCTCTCTGTACTTCTGAGTACTTTGATTTAATACTTACCCCCCCCCCCCTCCCCCGAAGTTGGAAAAGATTTTAAAATACGCAAAGATGCTGATCGTTTAGTCTAGTCTAATTTATGACATTAAAATATTAAAACTTTGAGCGTTTACCCCTACCTTTATACCAGAAAGACGGAGCTAAATAATTTTTCCCCAAATGTGCACACCCACAAAGAGGACCTTTCTGAATGCACAGGTTTACTATGATTTTTTGACATCATGCCAAAAAAATGGAGTCCTTGGTTTTACACTAAGATAAATTACATCAAATAAATTTAAAAAAAAATAATAGTTTGATTTACAGACAAGACTGGACAATAAATTACAATATGCCGAAAATAGGTAAATTGCATCCAAACGAAAAAGACGTCGGGTTGTTGTATAACATTTTTTTCTCGAAAAATAGCAGGATATCAATATTTTATAAATTTGCTTATCAATTACATTTGTAATGAATGAATTTAATAGCTATTCAAGTTATAGTGTATTACATAGGTTTGGGCAGTTTACGCTTTACAAACCACGAAGCGGTTTTAAAAAAGCGTAAGCAGCTCTAACCTTGGTTATACCACTCCTACCTTGGTTATACAAGTTAAACTTGGGTAACTTTTAAAGTAATTTCCTAAAATTTAATTTTCAATCATTAAATGTATAAAATAAGACTTCCTCTTTCAAAATTGCCTTTAAATTGTACATATTTTAATTGTTAAGTCAAGCGGATTGATCCGTTTTTGACGGAGGTAATTGTGACGTAGGCTACCCAGGTTTTATGAAATAGACTGAATTTTTTATCCAACCGAATAACGCATAACAATCAATATTCAATTGTATCTCATTATTCACAAATATTTTAGCAATTTGGGGAAATTGGCAGTCATGGTCGTCATGTCCACCTGATTGCATTTCACAAACCTTACAGAGGACCAGGCAGTGTCTAAGGCCTGTAGGGAGCTGCTGGGGGACTACTCCTTCACAAACCATACCTTGCCTCCTGGACGGCTGCACATGTGAGTATCAAGAAAAGGGAATGGGTGGGGGAGGGGGGAGCCGAGTCATACATATGTGCCCACATAAGCGCAAATTTTCCTTTATTTTGAATTTATGGCATCATGCTCAATTTACACCAAAACTGACGTAAATTGGATGCTTTAACTACATGTCAGAGACTGAGAACAGACTTGAGTCAAAATTTTGATTTGTAATATATTCAGTTTCATTCAATGTACAAGTTTAAAACTTTTCAATTGTGCAAAACACTTCAATTCAAATTTATAATAAAAAAAATTATTATATTATAAAAATTATTTTAAAAGCTATATCGATTTGAAATTTTGACTTAATTCTGTTCTCAGTTTATCGTCTTGGGACCAGAGCTTATGCGATGGTAAGGTGTCCGTCGTCCGTCCGTCCGTTTGTTTGTAAACTATTTTTCAAAGTGCTACGCCTCCTACAGATTTGGTCGTTATTTAAATATAATTTGGCACACAAGTAGACTACAATAAGATACATAATGTGTATTGCATTGTGATTTCGATGATCGATGTTGCCATGGGTCTAAAAATAGATTTTTCTGTGAAATTCCTTTATAATGCTACTACTCCTACAAATTTGCTCTGATTTCAATAGGAGTAACGTGGCACACAAGTAGGCTACATAAAGAGCAAATCAAGTCAAATCAAACATGATTATTCATTTTTTAAATTTTATAATCAATATTATTTCGAAAGTTAAATCGATTTGAAATTTTAACTTAAGTCTTAAGGCCAGGACACAGGATCACGAAACAGACTTGGACTTAAGTCAAATTTTCAAACACCTGTAAAATTTTTATTCATTATTCAATTAATATTGAAATTTGTAAAAAAAAAAAACAACACTTTAGTGAATCAATATTGAAACATATTTTAAATTGGGTCCCCGACGCCAATGACGACCATAGACAACGGACAAATTTTGATCATAAAAGCTCATTTTAGCCTTCGGCTCAGGTGAGCTATTAAAAAGGAAAACATCAGTATTAAAAGAAAAGGATGTACACAAAAAAAGTTACAATTCCGTTCCGAAAAACCCATCATTTAATAACAAATGTCATTCGGGGCAAACTTTTTATTCGGGGAAGACATATACCGCACTTCTTTCAGAGTGAGTCAGAATCAAGTGTTTCCTATTTTAAATACATCTTTATTTATTATGACTCCCTATGACATAAGGAAGATACCAATGGATTTTGAGGTCAAAAGGTCAAGGTCATAAATTAAAAACTGTCTGTTTTAACACTTTTGGAAATTTTATACCACATTTCCCCATGACTAAAGAAGACCCCTATTTATTTTGAAGTCAAAGGTCAAGGTCGTATATTCGTACAGTTTGTGTGTCTGTAAAATTCTCATTTTCGGGCGATATTTTAATTAGTAAGAAGCTTTTGAGTTTTTAACTCTTCTGGTCAGAGACCAGAAGACCTTATGCGATAGTTACGTGTCTGTCATCCGTCTGTTTTTCAAAGAGCTACTCCTCCTACATTATTGGTCTGATTTCAATATAACTTGGCAAACAAGTAGAGGACACAAAGATACTTAATTCTGTGTATCGGATTTTGATGAACAAAGATACTTAATTCTGTGTGTCTGATTTTGATGAAACTCCGACTTCAATATAACTTGGCACAAAAGTAGACTACACTTAGATAGTTGCAGAACTGTAGCTCTCTGCTTGAGAACATTCAGACAGATAAAGCAAGGGAGCTACAGATCCAAGCGTTGTTAAAACCTTCGAATTACGCCGACGATTTTTTGTCGCTCACTTTGGGTATTTTAACGTGTATTTTATACTTTCCCCAGCTTTGAAATAATTTTAAATGGTATCTAATAATTAATCATACATTGAACTTTAATTTCAGATCATTTACTTACCTTTCAAATATATACGAATTATTAGAGGATACCATTCTAAAGGCCAGATAAATCTTAAACTACACGAAATAAGTACCAAAAGTAGCGACAAAAAATCGTCGTCGTAAATCGAAGGTTAGTACAACGCTTGGATCTGTAGCTCTCTGCATTATCTGTCTGAATTTTCTCAAGCAGAGAGCTACAGTTCTGCAGCTAACACTATGATATATAATTCTTTTTATCAGTTTTTGATTTCGATGAGCAATGTTTCCGTGGTTACTAGAAATAGAAATTTCTGTGGAATACTGTCAAAATGCTACTCCTCCTTCAGTTTTTAGCTCATCTGAGCCAAAGGCTCGAGTGAGCTTTTTTGATCAAAATTTGTACGTTGTCTGTCGTTGTCGTCGTTGTAAACTTTTCACATTTTCATCTTCTTTTCAAGAACCACTGGGCCAATTTCAACCAAACTTGCTACAAAGTATCCTTGGGTAAAAGGGATTCAAATTTGTTCAAATGAAGGGCCATGCCCTTTTCCAAGGTGAGATAATTATGAATTAGAGAAAAATTAAGGGCATTTTAAAAAAATCTTCTCAAGAACCACTCGGCCAGGAAAGATGAAACTCATGTGGAATCATCCTCAGGTAGTGTAGATTGAAGTTTGTTCAAATCATGACCAGGGAGGGGGGTAGGGGGCAAAATGGCCGATCAAAATTTTACATAGGAATTTATAGGAAAAATCTTTAAAAATCTTCTCAAAAACCACTAGGCCAGGAAAGATGAAACTCATGTAGAATCATCCTCAGGTAGTGAAGATTCAAGTTTGTTCAAATCATGACCCCCGGGGGTAGGGTGGGGCCAAAATGGCCGATCAAATTTTACATAGGAATATATAGGAAAGATCTTCTTCTCAGGAACCACTGGGCCAGGAAAGATGAAACTCATGTGGAATCATCCACAGGTAGTGTAGATTGAAGTTTAATCAAATCATGACCCCCCCCCGGGGGTAGGATGGGGCCACAATGTGGAGTCAAAGTTTTACATAGAAATATATGCAGGAAAAAATCTTTGAAAATTTTCTTCTCAAGAGCCACTGGGCCGGAAAAGCTGAAACTTAAGTGGAAGCATCCTGTGGTAGTGTAGATTCTAAATTGTTCAAATCATGACCCCCAGGGTTTGGGCGGGGCCACAATGGCCGATCAAAGTTTAACATAGGAATATATAGGAAAAATCTTCTCAGGAACTATTGAGACAGGAAAGTTGAAACTCCTGTGGAATCATCCCCAGGTAGTGTAGATTTATCTTTGATCAAATCATGACCTCCGGGGCTAGGGTGGGGCCAAATGGCCGATAAAAATTTTACATAGGAATATATAGGGAAAACTTTTAAAATCTTCTTTTCAAGTACTTCAAAGACATGCTTAGTGATATTTATAGGGAATCATCCTCAAGTAATGAAGATTTTAGTTTTTTCAAATCGTGACCCCCTGGGGTGTTAAAATTCAAGCCCCCCCCCTCAGTAAACTTTCAATTCTGATCTAGTATGTGCTTTTTCGAAGCCAATTGCTCTGGTGAACGATGTGGCCCCTGGGCCCCTTGTCTGATATAAAATATCGGCCTTTCAATGCTGAAACCATCGTTTGAAAAGGATAACTCGTAGATAAAAAAGTACAAACCAGTAGAGCTACAGTCTCGACAGAGACTTCTGGTTGCAATTAAATTTTAAACCATGATGATAACCCCTATGCCCTCTCCTGCCATTCTGTTTGTCCCTTCGTTCTACTGTATTTCTGTCAGTAACACTTTCGTTTTCAATTAAGCGATATCTTGAGAAGCCGTTGAACTTTGCAATAAATTCTACATGACAACTCCCTATGACCACATGAAGACTCCTATTGTTTTCGAAGTCAGAAGGTTAAGTAGTGGCTAAACTACACTTGGTGTGATGTTAACATGTATACGATATGTATGTGATCTAATGTTTACAATTAATTTTCGTCAATGGTCGAGGGGAAAGATTCTCGCTTGGCATGCAAGAGGTTCCAGGTACAAATCCTGGTTGATCCTTTATTTTTTATCAATTACTAAATAATAATATTTAGCATCTTAAATGAAGATGTTATGACATATGTCGTGTACAAAATATTAATTTTGAGTGATAAATATTTTATATTAAAAGACTTTTCGTACACATATTTAAAATATAAGCAGTCAAATTTTTATATCTATATTTACATTTTTTTTATGTACTATACATAATATTTTTCTTCAAATCCGGAGCCCCCGTGGGGATCCGGGTTAGAATAGGTCCTCTGTACCCCCTTGCTTGTCGTAAAAGGCGACTAAATGGGGCGGTCCTTCGGATGAGACCGCATAAACCGAGGCCCCGTGTCACAGTAGGTGTGGCACGATAAAGATCCCTCCCTGTTCAAAGGCCGTAAGTGCCGAGCATAGGCCTAAATTTGCAGCCCTTCAACGGCAATGGTGACGTATCAGTGAAATATTCCGGAGAGGGACGTTAAACAGTAAACAATCAATCAATCAATCAAATCCGGGGAGTGGGGTTCGAACCCCCACAATCTGAGCATCCTCTTTTTCCTTAAACGGTGGACATAAATTTTCTGAATTAATGTGATGGGTTTTTTTTAGGTCACCTGAGTAAACTCAGGTGACCTATTGCTATCTGTTTTTGTCCGTCGTCGTGCGTCATGCGTTAACATTTGAACATTTTCAGCTTCTTCTCTGCAACCACTGAACCAATTTCAACCAAATTTGGCACAAAGCATCTATGGGTTAAGGGAAACAACAATTGTGAATTTCATGATCCCTGCCCCCTTGGGCCTGAGGGGTGGGGCCAAAACCACTAAAATTAATGCAATCTTTAAAAATCTTCTTCTTTACTCCTGGACATCAAGCAGTCAAACTATTTGCATGATTGTAATCAGCAATGAGTCTTCTACCAAAAATTGTGAAATTCATGGCCCTGGGTCAGGGGTTCTAGTGCTAGGGCGGGGCTAAATAAGTAGGTAGTGAAAATGCATTATTTCTTTGAAAATCTTCTTCTCTGCTCCTGGGTATTAAATAAACCAACTAAGTACATAGTTATGATGAGTAAGAGTGCCTCTACCAAAATTGTGAATTTTATGACCCCAGGGTCAGGGGTTCTGGTGTTAGGGCGGGGCTCTATTGATTATATAATGAAAATACATGAATTCTTTGAAAATCTTCTTCTCTGCTCCTGGGTATTAAATAAACTAACTAAGTACATAGTTATGATAAGCAAGAGTGCTTCTACCAAAATTGTGAATTTTATGGCCCCAGGTTCAGGGGTTCTTGTTTTAGGGTGGGGTTCTAATGATTATATAGTGAAATGCATGAATTCTTTGAACATCTTATCCTTTGCTCCTGGTTAATATGCTAATGATCTAATTACATATTGAAGGCGAAGATTTATTCTCTTTTCAGTTTTACAAACCCTCCGCTCAAGGTTTTGAATTTTCAGAAAAAAATAAAAAAAAAATTCTTTCCGATGTCAAATTTGAGTCGGGATCGAGATTTCAAATTTACGAACTCGCACTTCCGGTTTTACGATGAAATGGCGGGTAAATAAAGCTAGATCTGAGAAGATAGCTTGGTTTAGTGTAAAATTCATTGATAAGAGTGCCATTCAAAACGTTTCACCAGTTCAAAGGACAAATAAAATGCTGACGACTTTGTTGCACAATGACATGCTGGTGAGATAATTATGTATTCGTTTCAAAAGTAACTGTAATTTTTTTTTCCTCCCCCAGGTTTTAACTGCCCATGGTATCTATTGCATATTGCCAGGGACATTGTTTAGGTCTCTGTTATAGCTTACAGTCTAAGCATCATTCTTCAGAAAAGGGTTGCTTATGCATCAGATGTGATGAATAAAACTATGGGAGAAGTGAAGTCCATTTGAGGTAGAAATAAACAATAACCTGAAGAAATAAAAAAAAATTCAATTATTAAAAGGCAAGAATATACAAATATATACAGACATGTAGTATCATTTGTATCAGCCAGAAAAATTATTTTACACTTAATTGAAAAAAATGTTGACTCTACTCCCCAATACTCCCTGTCTGTTTTATGATAGGAATTATAATTTTAGGCATCAAGTAAATTTTAGAACAATGTCTACACATTCACCTAACACATATCAAAAAATGAAGATATATTGAAAGACTTAAAGAATTGATTTTTTAAAATATACTTTGATCAACATCACAAAATTTATATAACTGGCGCAAAATGGCAGATGATGAAATAAGCAATTAAATGTTTTACTTTCCTATTTGTAAGCATTATGTGTCCAGTGGTAAGGAGTCTATTAGGAAAGCATAAAAAAGAATGTACAAATGTTAATAATTGATTTATCAAAAAAAAAATTATTTCCTTCTCCTTCGGAACATTTTTATTCTCATGTTCATAACTAAACCTAGACATAAAACAAATGCTGGCCTTATAATGAAGAAAGGGGCCTCTTTCAAAATAGATAATTTCAGGGCTGCTGGGTCAGGGGTACCAGGGGGGGGGGGTACTTTGACTAAAAATAAATTAATGTTGTGAAATCTGCCCTTTGATAGGCAATGGTGCCTCTATCAAAATTTGTGAATTTCATGGCTTTTGGCTTAAAACACGAACCAAATACAATCGCTGGAAAGTTGTTACATGATACTCAGGTGACCTATAAGGCTCGTGGGCCTCTTGTTCTCGAAACTTGTGGACAGATTCCAGTTACTAGCAGGTACTCCATATTTCGTTGTCCAAATTTTGGCAAAGGTCTTTTACCTGCTGTTTAAAAATAAAATAAAACTGTTCAATTCACCATCAGTCTTCACCAAAAGTTTTCCAACAAAACCATTGCCAGATCTAGAATCTGTACTGGATAGGCCACAAAATGAACATCTTTTTCCTCCCAACTACCTTCTGTTATATCTCTCATTGATGCAACGTCCACAGTTACAAAGACATGAATTTTTTTTTTAATTTATCTAAAAGTACAAAAAATTATTGCCCTTAAAATATTTCTTAATGTAATATTATTATTGCGATGGTGGATCAAAGTTTACAAAAGAAAATAGAGGAAAATAATCTTCTCAAGAACAGAAAAGCTCCATTTAGTCATATTGACATGCAAACATCCTCATGTATACCATCAAAAAGTGTTAAATGGTAATTTTAATCTATTTCAAATACAGTTATATGTAAAAAGTCAAATATAAAGTGCACATCTTGGTAAAATGTACTTACATACTCCCCTGTTTTTCATGTTCTATGAAATTCCTTTTTATCACTTTTTCACTTGGTTTTATATACCTATAACTTCTTTGCAAAGTTAAAACTCCTTTCAACTTTCAAGATATTTATCATGATATGCAAAAATCCCTCTTACATCACATGCTAAAGAAAAATGTCCAGGAAATGGCAGTTCAACACCCTACCCCTGCAGCCATTTCTTCAGTGTAATGAAAATGCACTGTAAAAATCTGTTTGTCCTAGTTGCATTCTTTCTAAGTGTCTGATATTCACTTTCAACAGTTATGAGTAATTAAATACATACATTTAATTCTCCTGAATACTAAAAGTGATTATTCTGTCCTTCCTGGGCAATTGTGGGCAGATTATATGGGCCTAGCAGAATTCAATAATTACATGAAAATGCACATTTTATTGATATTAGTTCATTAAATATGCAATATAAACTCTTTGTTTTGTTCTTATTCAAAGAAAAATAGTCATTTTATAGCAAACCATTGAAAATTTTAGATTCTGTCTCATTTAAATATATACATAAATTAAAAAATTGAAAAGGGGGGCATATTTCATGAAAACATCAATAACAGAATAGGTTATGGAAAAATAAAGACAAAAAACGTTTTTTGTACTATATTTGGTTAGGTTTAGTGACATCTAGGTATGCCGACTGATGTTATTTCAAAATAATCAAATTTAGTAAACTAGGTTGAAAAAATGGCAAATTTATGTAATTTCAGTGATATCGCACTAATTAATACACTTAGATTTGAATTAGATTTAATTAATTTAAGCAAAACATGATTTTTATTATGCGACAATACCCAAAGTATCAAGTTCAAACAATTAATTCATTCTTTGGGAAAAATGCCTAAATCTTGTATGATTTATTATGCTGATGGTTCAAAGTCTTTAAAAATGTATGCTTTAAAAGAGTAACCCCCTTTGCTTTTTAGTGAATATACACAACTGTACAGAAACAAAGTATTTCTTTAAATTGACATACATAAATTAACCTTTTTGTATAAAAATCTGACTAAAATTCAATTTTCTAAAAATTGATGTATTCGTGAAAGTGGCAGAGGATAGTTTTTTTGCCATCAAAACGTTTGACTGACGGTTTACTTAATATTGAGCTGCTTTTAAAATTGGCATTGAAAAATAGTAAATTCCCTCTTCATGTAATAATAGTACATGTATGATGTAGCCCCTTGAGGAATTTGAAGCTTTTAGGAATAAAACATGTACAACTTACACAATGAGCCCTAAAGATGGCGCAGGGACAATCTCAAAATTTCATGTGAATCAAGCCTATTTTCACTATTTCGCTGCAGCCGCAGCTGCTTCCAGACCCGTGTTCATGACCTAAGCTACCACACAAATTGCAGAATAACATTTCTACACACCAATGAACAGCAACAGATCAACCACCTCGTTTTCAAGCTACAGTTCATCCTATGAATCCACCCCGCTTTTCTGGTGAAATACTGGTAGAGCGAGTTTTGAGCATAGTTTCTATTTCTAGTCCTTATATCCCATATACAGTAGTAGTGACACTAAAGTATCATATTTCAATAAAATATACAAGGCCACCAATTCCCTCCAAATGCACCCATAAAATATTCTAGCTATAAAATTACCTATAATATGCATTCAAACCTCAGGTTTCTCTATTTTTTCTTTTTTTTTGACCGGTACTTTATTCCAAACTATCCCCTGCCACCTTAGATTACATTGATAAGTCGACCCGCGCAAGAATTGTCTTATGCAAGATTACATAAATATACATCTGTATTTGTTGCAGTGCGATATTTTTGTTCGTCTCTAGTTGTATTTAGTAGGTTGTTCTATCAATTTGTGCAGGTCAAGATTTCAATAGTTGTATAATGTGCTTCAATAGATCAACCGACCTACCCGCGACAGGTCATACTAAACACTTCCAAGTCAGACGAGGAACGAAAGCGGGACGTAGGTTCGTCAGACATATTCAAACAGTCTGTGTTGGGTGGTATAGATATACGAGACACCAACAATCTAGAGTTAATATCAATAACCTAGTTTGTATCTCAAGTGATACACTATGTACTCCTATATCTACCGTATCCGTTTCTGATGAGCCTAATGAGGAAGTCCCTATTCCAGCACAAGCAAGTCATAGGAAAATACAGGTCAAGGGGTCTCTTGATAGAAATGAATACATCGAACATTCGAATGGTGTAAATGAAAAAAACCTCATACATATTCCTACCAAGAACAAGCATATGCATATTACAGACAAGTCCATCAGTCTGCACCTGATCAATGCAAGATCTGTAGCACGGAAAGCTGTATCCCTCTGCGAATATATCAATGATAAGAGTATCGACATCCTGGCTATAACCGAAACCTGGTTGCGTGAAGGAGACGGTTCGCACATAAACGATCTCTGCCCTCCTGGATATAAATACATTGGCGTGCCTAGACGTACATCCAAAGGGACCAGAGGAGGAGGGGTTGGTTTTGTCATCAAAGCCAGCATGGATATCACATGTACCCCTCAACCTGAATTCAAGACTTTTGAAACTTGCACAGTCAGGCTAAATAGCAATCATCCTGTTACTCTAGTGCTTGTGTATCATCCTCCTCCCTCAAGACAGAATGGCCTCACAGGAACCCAATTCCTAAAGGAGTGGGAACAGTTCCTGTCACATGTATGCACTACTATTCCATCCCAACTATGCGTCCTCGGTGACATGAACATCCATTACGACGAACCGGGCATGTCACACACGAAGCAGGTTCAGGACATAGTGGCTGGACTTGACCTAAAACATTATGTTAACGTCGCTACCCATGCAGCTGGACACACTCTGGACTTGGTGTTCACAAGGGATGACTCCATATTCCCACTTGTAAAGTCCATCACTGTGACTGATATAGGGATCTCTGATCACTATGCGGTAACTTGCCAACTTTATACCTGTCCATTACACCCAGCAAACAAAAGTCGACTGGCTAGGCCGTTGAAGCGCATCCCTGTGGAAACACTACCACAAGAACTAGCAGAATCGCTGAATTCCATCAAAGAAGGGAGCAATGACAATGGTCTGCTGTTAGCTATAAACTCCAAAGTGGAAGTGGTCCTGGACAGCATAACATCCAAACGAACCATCACCATCAAAGGGGACTCTCTTAAACCATGGTACAATGACTCAATCCATGGAGCAAGAAAACGGAGAAGACAGTTGGAGCGTAAAGCCATGAGCTCAGTTCTGGAGGTCCATAGACAGATGCTTACAGAACAGTCCAAAGCTTTGGTGCATATGATCAACTCTGCCAAGTCCAGTTATTATCAGTAAAAGCTCACCACAGCGGACAGTAAAGAGAAATTCAAATTTATTAGTAGTCTGATGAATTATAATGCAGGAACTCCTCTACCAACGGCTACTCATGACCAGATCCTTGCCGAATATTTTGTTTAGTTTTTCTACAAGAAAGTTCAGAAGATCCGGCAGGGTCTTGATGACACTGATCTCCATGACAATACAGCTTCTTCAGACCTGGATAAACCAGTGCCTCAACTTGGCTGCTTCAAGGTCCAGACGCATGAAGAAGTAAACAAGGTCATCAATATTTGCGCAAATAAGACCTGCTCACTATATGTCATCTCCACTGCGCTCTTAAAGACCAGTGCTGTTCTCTCTGTGATGCTGCCGACAATTACTGAGCTGGTTAATACATCACTTTCAACCGGGGTCTTTCCAAATAAGCTGAAACGTGCACTAGTTATACCACGTCTTAAAAAGCCAGGACTGGATATGAATATCTGTACTAACTATTGACCAGTCACAAATATTACTTTCATCAGCAAGGTCATCGAACGTGTTGTTGCACAACAGCTTAATGGTCATCTCACCAGAAACGGTCTTCATGATGACCTGCAGTCAGCTTACAAGACAGGTACCAGCATTGAAACAGCCATTCTACGAATAAAAGCAGGCGTAGAAGCAGTATTGGATGAAGGTGATGCCATGCTCCTGGTCCTTGTCGACCTGAGTGCAGCATCCGACACCATAGATCACACCCTCTTACTGGAGAGACTACATGTGGAAGTTGGACTGACGGACACAGCACTCCTTACAGGTAAAGTCTTACCTGAGTAGCCGCACTCAAGCAGTAAAGATTAACAACAGTGTGCCACTGTCCACTGGAGTGCCACAAGGGTCTGTTCTCGGTCCCCTCCTCTTCCTGGTGTACCTTCTACCACTCGGGAATGTCATCAATCAGTATGACATTCGCCGTCATCGATTTGCAGACGACACTCAATTGTACAACCGTCTGAGTGTAAAAAAACAATGTCAGGCGTACGGAACAAGTCAAGGTTATGGAGGAGTGCATAGCGAGTGTCCGAACCTGGATGACTGTAAACAAACTCAAACTGAATGATGCAAAAACCGAGATAATGGTGATTGCCAGTGCCCATAACCAGTACCGTGTTAAGAACATTCAGCTGAAGATTAGTGACGTAATAGTGACATTTCAATCTACTGTTAAAAACCTCGGTGCTACCCTGGATGCCACCTTTATCAATGGAAACACAAGTCAACTCCATGGTAAAAAAGATATATTTCAACATTAGGAGAATCTCCAAGGTAAAACACTCACCCAGGAAGCGTGTGCAAAGGTCATCAATGCAACAGTCGTATCCCATCTCGACTATCACAATGCCCTTCTGCTTGGTATTACCGATCGAAACATCCACCAATTACAAGTGGCTAAGAACAATGCTGCGCGTTGTCTCACAAAAACATGATACAGACAACATAAAACGCCAGTACTTCAACAACTGCACTGGCTGCCTGTAAAACAACGTGCTGTGTTTAAAGTGCTGACTACCATGCACAGGTCTCTACACTCCTCCTCAGCATCACCATATATGAGAGAGTTATGCCCTACTTATCAGCCACAAAGGACTTTAAGATCATCGTCTGAAAAATGGAAACTAATAGTAAAGAAATCATTAAACAAATATGGTGTAAGAGCCTTAAGCACATTAGGCGCACAACTGTAGAACAACCTGCCTTTAGAACTACGAGAGCTTGAAGCACATGGAGCATTCCGCAAGAACTTAAAAAAAACACTCTTGTTCAAGCGTGAATATAACCTATGAATGTAAAATTCCAGCACAACAAATAGGACTCCATTTGTAACCTCTCGTACACTCAACTTCAGAAGTACTTTCCTGTGTACATATCAGTTTTTATTTTCATTTTATTTTGCCTTGTCTACGTTAACCAATTTCATTTTACTACCATGTATTATAAAGGTCCTTCTTTGTTTTATCGATTATTTACTTTCCATAACAAATTTATAGGTTTTATTAATATATTGTTATCAAATGTTAGCAAAACCATTGTACAGCGTATAGAAACTATATGTGATTTTGCGCTTTATAAATTAATAAAACAATAATTATAATATAATTGTATTAAAAACTGATGGAACAGCCATTGTTCTAGAAATCTACGCATCTGGCTTGCTTAGTGTTGTTCATGCACTGATAAACGGCAATGGGTTCTCTTAAGAAATAAAGGTGAAAGTATTCAGTGGATGTGAATATTATCCAATATTATATTTTGGTTCCCAATTTAAATAGAACATGTAGAATCTTATATTTAATGTATCCAAAAAAGGAAAATATACATATTGTATGGTGTTCATATTATTTCAGCTATAGCTTTTTTTTTCTTTAATAGAAGACCTGCAATACGATTTTTATGCCTAGCTTCAATTTATGTTAAAAAAAACGTTTGAAATGAATATAAAGATACATTTTCTTCTCTAATTATTATTATCTGGAAGCTTAACGTTTTGATTTTTTTTCTTTTTAACAGCCTCTACAGAAATCAGTAAAACTACACCGGACGACAAAACATACATTAGTCTGACATCCAACTGTTTGGTAGCGTTGGGGAGAACATATCTGAAATTCAGAGCAAGAGCAAACAATGACATACACATTGCTATCGGTACCGACGATTGCGACAACTGTGGCACACACTATGAAATCCTTTATGGGGGATGGGCAAATACATTATCTGTCATCAGGTATGGTATAGGTGGTACAACATGTGACTCACACAGCCAGAATATTCTGGACCAAACCTTCTTCGATGAGTTTTGGATTTCATGGTCCTTAGATATCCGTGCGGGCACCGGAAGTACAGTCGACAGTAACGTTGTCATGAGTTGTACACGTTCCACTCCTTTCGGTGCCAAATATATTTTGATAAAGACAGGATGGGGCTCGGGCGGCGAATGGAGATTCCCAAACGGTTTGTGCAATGATAATTTACTGCTACAGTGATTTTTTCATCTAAAGCAGTAAGCAGAAGTTGTGTGAACCGTATATGAAAAATACTCGTGCTTAATATATATACATTGTGCACTTATTTCAAATTCTCTTTCCATGCTTTCAGATGTTTCTTGTGTACAGGGGAAAAACAACAATGTTGACATCACTGCTGACAAGACTGGCTGCTATGAAATTAGCACATACGCATGTGCGTCCGGGTACAAACAAACTGCAGGAAACACGCAACGTACCTGTGGATTTGGGCAAATATGGTCAGGATACTCCTTGGTCTGTTCAGGTAAGAGTCAGACCAATGGCTTTAGATTCCTCCTCAACGTGATTTTAAAAAAAATGTTAAAATTACATGTCTGACGAATAATTTTTGTTTTTTAGTTTCAACTTGCACAATCGATATTTTATTCATCATAGAGGCTTCCTCACACACCTCCTCCATTTACTCAGCATTAGTTTCGGCTATTGGTGATTTGGCGGGAGCGCTTAAAATTTCAACGAGTGATATACAAGTTGGAGTTATAACCTATGACAACACAGTGGACCAGAATATCAAGTTTAACGCCCATTCTTCCGCATCATCGCTGGACAGTGCTATTAAGTCATTAACAATAACAAGTGCTTCTTCCTCTGTGGACCTGGCCGAAGCTTTACGTGTCGGATTTTACGAGTTCTTTACATTGTCAAATGGAAACAGATTTGATGCTTACAGACATTTTGTTCTTGTTGCTAAAACACATTCTCAGAACGGTTCAGTTGTGGCAAATGCTATTCGACAAAACCTCAGGAATCAGGTTTTTACAATCGGTAAGTAATTTTAGCATGTGATATGATTGTAAGATATTCCGAAATTATTCTACTGCTATTACGGATAAATATTTAGTATTTACAAATAATGAATATATTAGACTCGGAATTCTACCAAATATGAGGACATGGTCTTATATTTTGTATAAAAGTAGAGGTCTTGTTTTTTTCCCTTTAGGTGTCATCTCCCGTATTGGCCTATTGTTTTCAAAGTCACTTAGTCATTATTTGGGCAAATTGATTCTTGAATATATCAGAATCTTTAGAAAAATCTTTGAATTTTGAGTAAAGTATTTGTACTTATACCTGTTCTTTTTCCCACAATGGCACTTGTAAATATTTTTTAGCAAAGAAAAAACGGTCAAATTTCCAAAGGTTTTAGTTATTTACTTTTAATAATATTTCATGACAGCTAGAGTACATTGTTTTACTGCATATTTCTTCCATGCACTATCTCTATAATCTAGTTGTAGACAAGTATAGAGTTCATATTTTTTTCAAATAGAAATATATTTTTCATTAAATGCCATTATAAGAATCCAAGTTATGTCTTAAAAAGTAACGAACAAAATTCTCATCCATGAGGAATAACTCAATTCGAACACCCTTTAAAGTCATGAAAATAATAATCTTCCATGTCTGGGTCAGCATATTTCTGATATTGTAGAATATTCTCACTGTAATTGTAGGCATTGATCCTTCCTCCACTCTGATCACCGACCTTAAGGCGATTGCTGGAGATGACAGTAGATACTGGCAAGTGAGCTCCCCGGCAGATCTATATCCTAAATTCAATGATATTCTACAGAAAATCGCTGTTTGTCCAACAACACCTCTCCCTGATCCAGTGACAGTAGGTATGTAACCAGAAGTCTCTGATGAGGCTGTAGTTCTACTGGCGCTTAGTTATCACAAGAGAAAAGAAAAGTAGCACTTGGCCTTTAAATCTGCAACAGCAACAAACGAACCATGATCCTTGGTTTCGTCCATTTTGTGGCAAAATTAATCGCAATTAGAATGAATTGTAGGAGGAGCAGCTTTTAAAGAAATTAAGAATTTTTCTTTAGTAACCATGGAAATATCATTAGAAGACAAAATCTTTATACAGAATTATGTATCTTAGTCTAGTCTACTTGTGTGTAAGTAATATGAATTCAGACCAAAAACTGTAGAGGTAGCGTTTTGAATGTATTTCAAAGAAATTTCTAGTGTCTGTAACCATCGCAACACCGTTCATCGGTATTAAAAACCGATAAACAGAATAACATGTATAAGTGTAGTTTACTGTAAGCAAGTGTGGCAGGTTTTGAAATCGGACCAAAATGTAGGAGTAGACTAGTAGCATTTTGAATGTATTTAACAGATACAGATATTGCTATGTTTAGTAACCTAGACAACAACGTTCTGTGTAAACAAAAACCTAATAAATAAATAAATAAATAAATAAATATAGAGAAATTTGTGAATCTTAAGAGTCGTCTACTTGTGTGCCAAGTAAAATTGAGACCCAACCTGTAAGAGGAATAGCGTTTTGAGAATTTCCTTACAGACTGACAAACATCAAAACAGATGGACGGACGACGGATATCTTAATACATAAGCTCTTCTTGTCTCTTACCATAAGAGCAAAAAATATCAAATTTCAAAATAGAGAACTCTTTGACTGGGATAATCAAATAAACTCTTTGAAAGATATCTATATCTGGAAATGATGGTTTATATACTATACATGTACATGTCGGATTCTATAATCATTTACATTGCAGGGCTAGACAAATAGCATTGCCCGACGCCCGGGACGACCACTTTTGTTGGTCGGACGAGCTATTTGATAAGAGGTAGTTGTCCGCGGACAAGTACTTTTCCCGTAAAACAAAAATAAATAAATTTAAGTTTTTCAATTTGTTCTTGTTGAGAAACCGAAACTAAACACGCATGTTGTATTAAATAAATGCGGAGAGGTTCCGAAGTTCTAATCTTATCGTCAATAACAATACCCCCTCTAGGCCAATGCTATAGTATCAAGTAAGCGCTTTGATGATAAGCATACATGTGAAGTGTGTCAAGCTTCAATTTAACGCTGATAATTGTACCAGCATCAGCCATGGAGAAATTCGTTGTCGTCAGGCCTAGAAAAGATGACGCTCTGCCTTGCCCTAACAGCGTTCCAGGCGAAAAAAGGAAAGCACAACCTGATAATAACAATAATGTTGTTTCGAAAAATAAGAAGTATGATCAAACAAAACGAGTAAGGGTTTATATTAAAGCTTGGGAAGAAAAGTGGCCGTGGCTGACGCATGACGAGGAGAAAAACCTGATGTATTGTTCGTATTGTAAAACATTTCCCAATATTGCAAAGCCTGCACATTCTAATAAAACAAATAGTTTTTTCGAAGGATGTGCCCTTTTCAGGGTAGAATCTATGAAAGCTCATCAAGTTAGTGAACCTCATTTATTATGTACCAGGTACTACAAACAGAAACAAGATCAGCCAAAAATATGTGCCACAGCAGTAAAAGAGACACCAATTATGAGCGCTTTCGACAAACTCAATAAATTACAAGTAGAAAAAATTTCTTCTTTGTTCAACATTGCCTACAAGATAGCAAAATATGGAAAACCTTATACTGACTTTGAAATAGACTGTCAATTAATAAAAAAGTAAGGTGTTGATCTAGGAAATAATTATCTAAATGCTAATCGTTGCAAGGACTTTATAAAAGCAATTTGTGAGGCCATGACTGATGCAGTAAAACATGACTTGCATAAATCTAACTTTGTGTCCATTCTGGCTGACGGGACTACTGATGTGAGCAATTTGGAACAAGAAAATGTTTGTGTCAGATATATTTCAGCAAGTTCAAATACCCCTGTCACTATGCTTGTTGGAGTCGTTGATCTAGAACATGGCCATGCAGATGGTGTGATTGATGGCATATTTAAAGCTTTATCATCAGTTGGATTAACCAGAGAGACTTTAAAATCAACTGAGAGTGGGCCTAGTCTTGTAGGTCTGAATTTTGACGGTGCATCTGTTATGCAGGGGAAAAAGAATGGTGTTGCTGGAAAGTTGATGAGGGATTATTCTCATGTAATATCTGTGTGGTGTATTGTTCACAAGTAACGGTTATCTGTAATGGATGCAGTGAAGGATGTTGATGCTTTACATAAACTGGAGGCAACCCTCAAAGGCATTTATAAGTACTACCACGGATCCCATAAACGGAGGAGAGAAGTAAAAGCCGTTGCCGAAGTCCTTGAAGCAGACTTTGCCCATATTCCAGATTTAAAAGAGGTGAATATTTTACATGTACTGTACAGTGTTACAATAATACTGAATAAAAAAAAATAGCACCGCAATTTAAATTATTACATGAAAATTTGTTACCTGTTAAATATTTAGTCTGTTGCATATAGAATAGTTAAGTGAAATTATATAATTTAAAAACTTTATTGAACAATGAAGTATAATTTTGTTTGATAAATGATTTCAGGTGAGATGGGTTGCTAGTCAGAGTAAAGCATTACAAGCCATCAAAACCAACTTGCTGGTCATAACCACACATCTTGGTGAAGCTGCTTCAAGATCAGATGTGTATGCTGGATGTGCAAAGAAGTACCTGAAAGATCTATGCTCTTCATCTGTCTTGAAAACTATGTTTTTAATTATGGACATCCTAAAAGTGGTAGCAGATTTGTCAAAGGTATTTGCTGTCTTCAGACTAGTGATCAAATCTAATATTACAATAAATTAAAACTGAAATAAAAATTGTGTTTACAAGTATAAATAATGATTTCAAATGAAAGTAATATGAAGAGAAACTCAAAGTCAGAATGAATCTAATAAATAATTGAGTTCTAAATGTTTTCCTATTGCATCAGTTTTTTCAGACAGAAGATCTTTTAATCATTGAAGTTCTCCCCAAAATGGAAGCTGCCTGTCTTCGACTTGCATCCCTGAAGTATCATCCTGGTGAGAATATGTAGGATTTTCTGGAGATGTACAATCCAGAGTCAGGATACTTTGGAGATGTAAAGCTGTCTGGCCAATGTCCTGAGGTGGATTTCAAGGATAGGGCCACCCACTATATTCTGGAGAAAATCATTGCTTTCTTGGATGAAAGGTTAAAATAATTAATTGTAACTATGATTTACCTGATCACATGCATTAATATTGCATTATCATTCAATGAAATCAAAGATAAAATAGCCACTTGATGTTTTTTTTTCTCTCAACAATTTTGAAATAAAAAATGTCTATAAAATATTAAAAATTGTTGAAGTCATATTGATAATATTACAGTTTTGAATTTATTAAATTTTCATTCATTGTAGGTTTTCAGTCTTCAGAGAGAGTCCAATAAAAGACATCAATGTGGTTTTTAATTTTAAAGCTTGGCCACTGGATAGAGAATCTTTGTGTGTGTATGGAAAGAAAAGTCTGGACACTATTCTTGAATACTTTGAGCCTTTATTTGATGACCAAGAGAAAGAAAGCATTCACACAGAATACCAGAATTTAAAAGCTTACATGGCACCCTACAAAACTATGCCAATTTATGATGCTTATCTTTCTGTTATTCAGACTGGCATTCCTTCTCTGAGAAATATTGTTAGAACTTTTGCTTTGTTTAAGCTGCAGTACTGCAAAGTGTGAAAGAGTTTTTTCAAGTTTAAAACTCCTTAAAACAAGGTTAAGATCCTCTCTTACACAAGACAATTTAAGGTCACAGTTACAAATAATGGTAGAGGGCCCCTCTCTCTCATAATTCAAACCAGACCTTGCTACTGAGAAGTGGTTAAACAGTACTGCTGATGGAAAAGCAAGGCACATTCATGGGCACAAAATTGTTTCCAGAAATGCAGTAGTTGATGAATGTGAAGAACTATTGTATCAGTCAGTTGAGAAGTAAAAGAATGTGAATAAAAATGAATATCTGTTTATTTGTTTTTATTTTATGCAAAAAGTGGGACAAGCAATTTTTTGGGTGGGACAAGTAATGTTATGGTGGTTACCTGTCCGAGGGCAAGTACCTTAAACTTCTATTTGTCTAGCCCTGACATTGGCATGTGGAACCAGTCTGGCCTTTCGCCCGCATGGCGCAGTGGTTAGATAATTTGCCGTTGAGTAACGGAGTTGGTCCTCAAGTCGTGGGTTCAAATCTCACTGCGAGACAAGGAGACCGGCCCTTTGGGTGAGATCACGTAAACCGAGGCCGTGTCGAAGTCGGTGCATATACGAAAATCAAAGGTTATGAGTACTGATTTTAAGTCTTAATTTGCAGCCCTCAACCTGGAACCGGTGGCGTCTCAAAATTATTAGTGAAAAATTCATAAAATAGACTTTAAACAACCACCCCATTGCATAGTTACAACTTGTATATAAATCTAAGAAATTACATTTGGTAACAAAGTACTGCGTAAATTGCTCTACTGAATGCTCGTATTTCTCAATATTATTATAAGATTAATTTTAAGATTTTTTTTTTTATTTCATGAAACACAATATACAGTGTGCAAAATTCCAAAGGTCAAAGATGCATTTATAACTTCAATGCACCAATTCCATTTTCAGACTGCAAACTGGACATTGCGTTTATAATTGAACGCTATAACATGCGTTTTTCAAAAACGCTTTTGGCTGGATTAATGGAGGATATTCCAATATCTTCTGATGGGGTAAGAGTAGGGTTTGTTACATATGATTCCGTGGCATCAAAAGAGTTTGGGCTTATGACTTACACAACCTCTGAATCTGCCAGGGGAGCAATCGAAAATGTGGCTGACAGAACTAGCTCTGATCACTTTGTATACCAAGGATTAATTACAGCTCGGGACAGCGTGTTTACGGCCCTTGATGATCGAGAGGATGCCAATAACCATTACGTTTTTGTTGTGGGACCATTTTACAGTGAAACAGCTGCTGTTTCGCGCGAAATCAGGGGCAGTGGAAACAATTTCGTCTTTGCAGCTCGTAAGTCTCTTTCAATTATGATATTACACTGTATCTTATTTCCTTAATTGCTTTGCATGTAATAAATGTGATTCTTAAAGTATCAAGTAATTATTTTCGCAGATGTTGGTTCCTCTTTTCAATCTGAATACCAGGAATCTGTTGACTCTTGTGGTGACTACACGAGGTATACTAATACCGATTCATATGATAATATGATGAACATCAGGCAACAATTTATAGACAAGATAACTTCATGTGAAGCAATAGTTGAAATAACTCAAGGTATTTATGTTTTAATTTGGTTAAAAATTCAAATAGAAACTGATAGTTTTTTTATGGCAAGATTAAATATTTAAGCCGTCTGTATGAGAGCAATTTTTGACCAAATATGTTTTCTAGATGTTTTAATAAAAGTAAATATCTTAATCCGGCTTAGTAAAAATAAAAGAATTGCTCTAAGTCAAAATTTGATTGGGCGCAATTTATTGATCTCGTGAATACCCCAAAGAAAAAGTGAAAACCGCTCGGAATATTGGTATACAGACTATTCTTCATCAGACCTAATAAGACCCCGACTACAAGGAATTTCAAAGCAATCTTCATCAGCACTCATATCTAAAATAATTTTACTGTAAGCCCGATAATGAGAACGAGCATACGGCAGGTGTACCCGGTCGACAGAGAATGCTTACTCCACAATGTATCTTGCTTCACCGTTTTAACCAAATATAAGATTTAACTAAGAAATACAACTCAACGCACTTATTAAGCTCACATGGTTTTTCGCACAAATTAAGGTTTCGTCAAAGTTCAACATATCCAAAAATTTGTTTTTACAATAGCCCCAAAACTGTGTGATGTATAAAGTTAAAACATTTACAGTTTAAAATTTTTTTATTGATTAACAGATAGAAAATATCACTTGATAAAAATATACTTTGAATAATATTAATTGAGAAAAATTCTTCTTAAAAATGCACATATTTAAAAAAAAAATGCACATAATTAATTCCGTGCTTTAAGTGAAAAAAATCATTGCAGAAACAAAATATGTTTATCAATGAAGGGCAAGTTGGACTTGGATAGCCTCTGGAAAGTTGTTTTCCCTGTTTATTTTGTCCAAATGTTAAGACTTGAAAGTGAAAGTACATTGCCAATGGCGGATTCTATAGGGGTCTTGTCTTTATACATGCCATGCTTTCAATAATAGCCTTTCAGAGACCATTCACGTCCAACTTGCCCTTCAATGATAAACATATATTATTTCTACAATGTTGGTTTTCACAAAAAGGACAGAATTAAGCAGGTGCATTTTTCTTTAAATATGCACATTTTTTGATACAATTTTTCTCAAAAAATATCTTTTTTAAAATATTTGTTATCAAGTGATACCTTCTATCTATTAATAAACGATATATTTATACACTGTAAACGTTTTGACTTTATACCACACATAGTTTTGGAGCTATTGTAAAAATAAATTTTTAGACATATTGACCTTTGACGAAACCTTAAGGTCACATTGTTATGATGAAATATTGTGTATCGAGACAACAAAATGCATTTTAAAAGTATTGTTAACATAATTTGAGTTTTATTTCATTTACTGAAACATAATTCACACAAATCAATTGGTAGAACGTTGATCTATTCATGGATGAAAAATAACAACTATTCTCATTTGAATTTTTGTGGTTTCTTACCAATTACAGCTGTCTTTTTATTCCTTCTTTTGAAAGCAATTGCTCTTGGCAGAAACGTAGACATGGGCACAGTACAGATACTGTGACTTGTATTTGCTGTTCATTTTGACACTTTAACTCGGGTTGGTAAAAGCATTTTTCATCTGTTTGACTGCTTTCTATGTTAATAAGAAATCTATAATCATGAGAGATTCATCCCACTGCAAAATTTTAACGTTTCAAACTGTAAATGCAGAATTTTCCTTTTCATAGAAGGATTTACTATTCAAAAAATAAACAATACTTCATTATCCTACCCTTTAGTGTGGTTTCTTTCTGCAATGGTATCCCTGGTCGGCGCTATATTTCAACAAAAATAAGAGGAGTATTGTAAATGGGCAAAGATTTTAAAAAATACTCACCTTGAAGAAGAAAATTTTCAACTACATGGTATCAAGGAAAGCTCGTTTTATACAATTTGTAAAAACCTAGGTAGACGCGTACAGTCGAAACATCCTACCATTTATTCATAAATTCCCCTTTAAAACATCCACTTTGGAAATTTAAGTTAATAATTTTAAAAGACATTTATGCTTGACATTATATATGTAATATAACGAAGGGTTATGCCATTGTACTGCAGTTCGAAAATGATAATCTTATTACAACAATGTGCCCTTAAGGACAGACGAGACGTTCCTCAATAATATATAATTTTTTCCAATATTTTGTCATTGAACAATTACTACTTTAACATGTTTCCTCACAAAAAATTACCAGGCATTTGTGCGAGATACCAGAGGATGCATTTCTTATATAACCCTTTAGGGGATAAAAATTAGTTTGCCAAAATCACATTTTAAGTGTTTCAAATTTTTTAAAACAATTAGAAAACACTTTAGAAATCATAAAGTTATTAAAATTTTGTACTTTTTTCATACTTTATGAAGATATACAAAACAGATGTTTGAGGAACGTATCGTCTGACCTTAATTTGTGCGTAAACCATGTGAGCTGTACAAGGAATTCTTAATTTTGATTACTCACACTGAACTTCGCGAATTAAACAGGGGCATTAAAAAACTGCGTCCCCTGGCAAAAGAGCTCATTAATTTTGTAAATCAAGACAGTATTGATATCGATCCCAATGCAAATTACGCTACTGGCGTTTCGTACAAAGACAATTTTACACAAACGCATTACTATATTTGTTTCGAGGGGATAATAAATTCCACAGACTTTGGTGCAACTGTTAAGATTACGAAATGCATAAACAGATATACAAGTGCATTAAGCCCCTGAGTTTCACGGACATTTTCTCTATATTTATAGTTTTTAATTGTCAATTACTTAACTAAAATTACTCTTTGTATTTTCGAACTCGAACATTTTTAAAATTCAACTTTTCTTTCAATAACGTGGTTTAAATTTAAATATTTTTTCAGATTGTAAAATTGATTTAGCTTTCATAATTGATGACACGGACTCAATCAGCGCATCAAAGTTTCAAGAAATGAAAACTTTCCTCATTAGTCTTGTCACCAAAATAGTTGTTGGTGACGATGCGGTAAAAATAGGGGTTGTATCTTACGGTGATGACGCGACCACCGTTTTCCCCCTAAAACAGTACTCAACTGCCTCTGAAGTGAAAACTGCTATTAATGACATAACTCAGGGAAATGCAGCGTACGGCAGGGATCGCCGCCTGGTGGATAAAGCCCTTTTGTATACCCTCTGGAACTTCTTCACCAAGGAGAACGGAGAGCGCGAGGACGCCAAGAATTTTTACGTTGTTTTAACATATGGCGGCTCCGACGGCATGCAGGTGGCAGATTATGGGGCAGCAATCCAGTATAACGCAATGGTCGAACTTTTCATCCTTGGTAATCTACAGTGTTTAAAATATAGATTTCAGATTCAAATCATCGAAATCCATTCTTGTTACATTGATATCTTTCAAAGCCCCCAATGTAATTATATATTTTTTTCAGGTGCTAATGTTACGTCTAGTTATGACTCCGATTTTGAGGGTGCAGTGACTGAAGGAAGGTACATGTCAGCCAGCAATTTCATAGAACTCCAGTGTAACAGCAAAGGTCTGGTCTCCAACATTACTGAGTGTCCAACAGAGGACCCTGTACCCCCCGCTACTCCTAGTAAGTCTTGTATTTCCTTGTCCTTATCTTAATTTGTCTAGTAATCTTTCCTACAAATTTCTATGGCCAGATTTGACATATGGTATGAATTAATTTTTGACCCTGAGTACAGACAAAGATGTAATGGTAGGATGGCGAGCAAACGGATTGATAGACAGATTGTTCAAATATATGTTTATAATACTTTTGTTGGGACCCCAAAATTCGTAATTTAAAAAAAAAAAAAAAAGACATGGTCCACCAGTCCGTCATCCCTGACGTATTAATTTTGTTCCATTCTGCCGTTTTAATTGCTTTCTACGAATGACAGAAAATGTTTTTTGCAACATTCAACCTTATTTTAAATTTTCTTACAGATTGCAAGCTAGATATATTGTTTTTGCTGGAAGCATCTAGTTCTTCTGCTGGTGCAAAGTTCATATACCTGAAAAGCTTCTTTGCTAACCTAGCGCGGCAAATCAGTGTCTCATCGGACACAGTCAGAATTGGTGTTGTCACATACGACTATAAAGGATACAGACAATTTGATCTTAAAACACACACGACCAGTGATGACGTTAGTAATGCCATAATGAAGATACCAGAAGGTTCGATATCCAAGAACCTACTAGATAAAGCTTTACTGTATGCAAGGACAACCTACTTCACAGAGGCCAACGGAGATCGCGCAGACGCGGCGAATTACTACGTCTTTTCGGTGGACGGAATAAGAGCTGGCTCTGCTATTCAAGGGGCTGTTATAAATGCTAACTGGCCTGATCAGGTCTTTGCTGTCGGTAAGTAAGAATTGTGGCCCTACCATGAAATGCCTTGGACATGTCCCTCGTGTAACCCATTTTTAACGAAAGTAATTACCCTTGGACTTTTCAATGCCCATTTTATCGGAGATTGTCAAGCTTTGTAAATAATGAGTTAATTTGTGGTTGTCATATAGGTTTTCAGTCATAGCCTTCCAGTAATGGTATACAATAGGTAACGTTCACATGCATTATTTAAACAAAAAAAAAAATAAGTTGCAAAGGTGAGCGTCATTGCCTTTGAATTCTCTTTTTGGAAAAATATACTATTGTAAACTAACTAGATTTTTTTCTCATTAAAGATATAAACAGTACCTATGAGGCGGAATACAGACAAGCCGCTGGGGACAACAGCCGTTATTTCTTTGCCTCCTCCTACCAGAACCTGTCCTCTATAGAAGCTGCCGTTTTAGCCGCCATTAGCAAGTGTCCTTCTCCACAAATCACGACCACTACCGGTGTCTCCCTTAGAAACCTAGACGTCGGTAAAGTTCTTTATTCATCACTATTGTTGTTTAATTTTAAAAAATCTTAATGGTATTCCAAGGCAACATAGCCACCCCTACTAATGTTATTGTGATTTAAATTCAAGACACGTGGTTTAGGTTTACCTATTCAAAGGTTATAGGGTAGAACCGGTTTTATAAATAAAATTGGCAGTAAACAGGAAATTGCTATAGTCTATTTCTTTTGAAAACATGTCATGTGAAAATGTGTTTCCGGACCTTTCTAAAAGACTTTTATGATTTTCAACAGTAATGGGTGGCAAAAAGGGGGGGGGGGGTAATTAGTATATCTTATAGTTAAGTGCAAAGATTATAGCTCACTAGCGACCGATGAGCGGGTAAAAAAATGTGTAATATCATCTACACTGACACACCTTTGCTTGCCTTATATGGCTATTGGTATTAATGCGCACAGAAGATCATATCACGAGCAACTGATCAATTGTTTATTGAATACGTTTACGCCAATTACATGTTTACATGTTACTTCGAACACGTGGTTCAGATCAATCTATGATCATGTCAGTGGAGTGCAAAATGAAAAAAAATGATCTTATGAATAATATGCAAACATTAGAAACTATGAAAGATATTGCATGCGTTTATTTGTTGTTAACTAGAAAAAAATATTTTTAATAAAATGTATACATAGTTAGTGTCAAGTTCAGAACACCAGCACTTCAAGGGCAAGGAAAACGGGCAGCTTCTTGTATGCATTTAAAAAGACAAAACATGTTTTACATAACTAAACTCGTGATCACGTGTGTTGGCAAGGGAATCCACCTGACAATTGTATTCACCGACAGTACAATAAAGGAATTTATCAAGCGTAAAATTCCTGTAATATTCGTAGTAACCCATAATGCAATTCTCATTCAGCTGATTCGTCAGTTAAAGTCACATTGGTGCCTCATTTGCTAATCTGACGCCAAAAATACAGTCCCAGTTCCCATGCAAAATATTTGTCCAGAAAGAAATTTTAATTCATGACAGCAGAAAATTGTATCATAGAAAATACTTATAATTTAAATTTGAATGAATTCAAGAGAGATCGATTGAAGTACATTTCTACGGAATGATATTATAGGTTGTTAAAAACTAAAACGGAACATAACTTTTCTGTTTACCTTGTCTCCACGTGCTAGTCACTTCCTAGCCACATTTCCGTGAATAATTTACCCTATCTCGCTGTAGTCTCGCTAACTCTCGCCAGAGCCACTGCCAGAGCTACTCTGACCACCGAAAAATAAATGGTTCCGAACACATTAGTAGGGGTGATAGCAGCTTTGTTTCCAAAATTCAAACAGAATACATGAACTTAAATGAGGACAAATGTAATCCAAAATTTTGGCTGGAAGACGTGGTTTATGGAAGATTATTTCCATTTAAGAGACATCAGGTCTCTATGCATATTAAGAATCTACAACTAAAAAGTAACATACATGTACTTGATCATGTGATCTAGTGTTAGACAATCAGAGAGCATGGAGTAGCAAAGATGAGTTAATTTAACAACAGTGATTGAGTTGGGTTACAAAACCCCATTTGATAAAGAAAATATTGAAACATTATTTAATACCTTTTTAGCTGCCCCATGCCTAAACAGTTTGATTTATATGTACCCAAAGGATTTGACAGCACACACAGGGGGATCAAGAGGTATTGTATAATTATCATCAATGTCTTTTTTTGCTTAAAAATTTAAATTAAAAATGGAACCTGTCATTCAGGGAGGTAAGATGTATTTCTGGAGTCTAAAGGAAGTTGATTTAGGGAAACCTAACTCTTTTGTTAATCGATACTTTTATAATGATGATTAATATATTAACAATTTACTTATTTTCTATGTTAAAGTCATATCAATTAGTTCGAATTGTCCATTGAATAACATAAAACTAAGGACAATGTTCTTATAAATCAAGGAGGTAAAAGTATCGAATCTTTTCTCTTATTCTATTATGTTAAGCTTGGCTAGTATGACAGCAGCTTCATCAGAATTTGTTTCTATCATTAGGAATGATGTACCTGATGACAGATTATGTATTTATAATAACCACCTGCTCACGCATTACTTCGTGGGAGTTTTCCTATTCGAGGTCTGGATGGATAGATTTTATGGTTTGGAGACCTTCTGGAAATAACTATAAGCTTGTTGCTTACAATACAATTTACGTTGAAGGTATATTTCAATTTTGACTTGTTGACAGACGTCGTTTTCGTGAGATATTTAGATACACCCTTCATAAACACTAATTCTTCTCTAAATATTATTATTTTTAAGGTGTTAATTCAACGGTGTACACCGTTGTGGAATACGAAAGGATCGCTGTTCTTGAAAATGACGTCATCGGATGGTAAGAATTGTGGTCTTAAATGGTGAAGTTTCTCCCAGAAACCCGAGATTGTAAAAATGCTTTTCTTGGGTTTTCGTAGTTTAAATATTCTGTAAGTGAAATTTGTCCTTTGAATCTCCACTCGTAAAGTATAAGCAATCTTTTCAATCGATTGGACCAGCATCACTCCAACAGGAATATTAATGCTTATCATTTAATGTTTCTTTTTTAGCCGAACCTCTCTTAATTTTAATTACTCTGACTAAAGCGCATCAGTTGGTTAGAAGAATTCTAGTTCAATTGCCTTTATCTACATAAGTATTGTCTTAGATTATTCAGTGGATCGTATACTGACTTTGGGGTTGTGGATCAGTATGAATAAGGTCATTTATTAAGGAGGAATTCTTCTCATATTTCTTGTATCTAAAAATTAATTAAATTTCCATAGAATCAAGAGAACAATATTACTAATGAAATAGTATTCAAGCTCAACGAGTACTTATCAAGATCAAAAGTCCATTGAACAATATAAAATATAATCAAAGCAAACACAGACCTCTGAAACATCAGAGGTGAGTTCGGGTGATGTTGATGGTATCAGATTAAATTTTTATAGCGAGAGAAGGTTAGGTAAAGGTCGTTACTTTTTCTCTGGACATTAAGAATAACTCCAGTCATGAGATGCCTACTTCTATTTCAAAACATTTAATGTTTTTCTCGCATAAACATATATGTTTTTCTTCTTGCATAAAAAGATATTACCTTAGAGGGTCCATAAAATGATACAGTGTATAACCAAATTGCCATAATTAATTTATTTAAAATGGATATTGGCTAATTCGAATTTCGTTATTTTAATATGTTTCCTATATTTATTTCTTTTGCTTATTTTCACATATGCTAAAGTTGTCATATAAAGATACAAAATAATAAAAAAGAAACAAAATGTTTTAATTGTTTACCTAGGGAGAAAAAAACACTTTTTACTGATTTTTAGCTCAAATATGTACCTAGTTTGGCAGCTTTTAAAAGCTAGCATAATGATTTGAAAATCATACTTATTTGATATATTACTAAAAGAATCAAGTTTTAAATTATAACGTACATTTAAAAATTACTTCGTCTTTTTGTTCAAATTATTACTAGAATCCATTTTCTAATATAATTTTGAGAAGCATAAAAGAGGGTATTTTCATACCCAACTATCCCGCCAGAAATATAGTCCCTCCTAGATTTTCAAACTCGGTTTACCATTTCTATTCAAAGTTGTAAAATTGTGAAGTGGAAAGAAAAGAAAATGATCTTCTAAATCTCTTAAATGTAAATATGTAGCAAATTTACTTCAAATATTTCATTTAGTCAGAAACCTGAGAAGAATCCCACCGTTAGTCTTTTTGCCAATTGCAATTACTACATGAAGCACACAGTTTCAATTACGTAAATTATACTACGGAAATTTTTATAAATGTCAGGCCAATGATTCAGTCAATTATTTTCATCTTTCAAATTTTTAAAATAAATAGGTCATTTGTGGAGATTTTTCATGTCAATGCATCTCATACTTTTGTCTCGGGATGGGGTAAAATCTTTTAGCTTTAAAATTCAAAATAAAAAAAAACTTTTTACATATTTGTTCCTTATTCAGGGCTTCACATTTGCATGGCTTAAATTAGTCATGCATTAAGTATAGTTGTGATTTTGAATTCTTTTAGGCGCTCTCTCGCTGACAACGATGGTGGTAATATCATCACAAATGGAGACTGCTTAGATGAGTGTGCTATTGGATACCAGGCTTACTCGGCCCAAACTTTACAGAGAGGGGACGTGTTTGATTGGAAAACATCAGGAAATATAATAAATACAACAGCTTATGCTATTAAAGCTTGCCTTGAGGACAGTAAGAATATGTTCAATGCATTTACTTCTTTTTCCTGATCTGCATACAGTTTCCAAAGTTTCATATAATACCAATAAATTATTCCCCGTTCAGGATTTCTTTCATATTTCAGCTGAGACAAGACTTATGCGTGTTATTTTTCCAAATAAATGATTTTTGCATTAGATATTGATAATTCTCTTTTTCCCACATACAATGATGTAAGAATTGTCAAAAGCATTTATTTACATGTATTTACATTCACTTTAAAAACAAAGCGCCTCTTATTTTTCAGCAAAATCAGATTTCACCCAGTTTTTCTCCGTGGAGTTCAATATAAACGCGTCACTTACTGAACTATTTTTTCTTTAAATGATATATGTGAATCAAATACCAATCTTCTTAAATCTTTACTTTTACTTTACCTCCAGATACAATTATATCCTTTAACAACCCCAATCAATCGGCGGAAATCCCGGACCACTTACCCCCAGGTTCCTTTGTGATGATGCTGGAGGTGGGAGGGGCGGACTACGCAGAAAACGTTACATATACCGTCATGCAACACCCCTCCTATCCTGATTCTGCCGCTTTTTTCGTAGTGGATGAAATAGGTACAATCACCCAAATAATCTACTGAATCTTTTCTAAAAATATATGATGAGATATCGAATTAAAGTTTTCAATGTAAATGGAACGCGAAAAAAACACCGACCGAGAAAACAGGCACATACAATCGGTGAAGTATTTTTTTTCAGCTCAAGTAACAGTCGCCAAAAAGATGCCGAGGGCCACTGTTGAAAAGGACTATCTGTTATTGGTAGAAGCAAAGGATGCGTGTAATACAAGTGCCACAGTGACACTTTCCATAGAATCACAAAATATGGTAATTTTGTTTTTTATTTTCTTTAACAATATATTCCTAATAGTCCACCTTCTTATCAAAGGATATTGTAGAATTTATAATTCAATTAAACAATACTTGTAATTATTTAAATAAGAGTGTATAAAAAGACTCATTTCTCTTTTAGTAAAATAGAAATTTTGTTTTTGATTACTCACTGATCATTTGCCGTAGGTGCCGAGTATAGGCAAGAATTTGTAGCCCTCCACTGGCAAGTGGTGGCAGCTTCATATGAGTGAAATATTCTCGAGACACGATAAACAAAAAAAAACTATTGTATCCATAAGAAGCAGAACTTGTCCAACATTTTAAATGTGAAAAGAAGAAAACACTTTCTGTGGCCTTCAACTCGACAATTAGGTATACCAACGACGTATTGTCAATTAACAATGGTCATTTCCATTCTTATGCCGATACGATATATCCCCGACGAGCTTTAGATAAAAGATACCACAGAATCCGACATATCTGTTTCAAATCTGGATATTTTACTTGATAAAGAATCTAACAACCAATCTGTCCGATAAACTGATGAATTTGACTTTTCAATCGTCAACTTCCCTTACTTATCCAGCAATATACCTTCAGTATCTGTATACGAGGTTTATATCTCTCAGTTGATTCGATAGGCAAGAGCACTCTCTACGTATGTACAATTTTTAAAACGAGGTAAAGATTAACAACCAAATAAATGAAACAAGAATATCAGTCTCTTTTTTACTCATCACTTCGTAAAATTCATGGTTTATACAATGACATTGTCACCAAATACAATTTGTTATGCCTTTATTTACACTCTAAATTGACGGAGGATTTTCCGTTATTCCCCGATCATAGCAAGGATCTCACAGCGAGGGTAACCGGTCGGCTGGGAATGATCACTCCTCAACGGCACCTGATGCTACCTCTAAATGTTTTTGAGGTCCGTGTTTGCTCTGCTCCTATTCCGTAATGTTTTACGGACATTTTAGTTTGAATACTATTTTTACTTCATATATTACATGTACATATGTCATAACTAAACTATAACCAGAGGGTATGATGTGACTATGATGTCAAATCCAGGCGGTTTTTTTTTGGTCGACGAAATCATTTTTGACAATTTTCGGTGACATTAATAGCTCATAAAAGAAATGTTTATGCGACTGATAATAAGCAAATTTAAATTTAATTTTCAATATTTCTCATGGATGGAGCAATGTTGAATCATCGTCCATTTGAAATCAAGAGGGATATACATGCATTTTTTTAAATCATGATCTTATTTGTGGTTCCAGCCTCCAGAAATACTAGATCTGCCGAATTCTATGTCTGTAGCCGAGGAGACGGGTGGAGAAACTGTTTTATATTCAACCATTGTTGAAGATCCTTCAGGGGATGAAGTTTGTTGTCTGCTAGAGACTGTATTACCAAGTTCAACGAATTTCAACGTCACTGGAAACTCGACAGCTGGTTCATCACGTGGTGTCTTTTCTATTTTAACCACCGCAAATCCCGCCTTTTCTTACAAAGATATTAACTCTTATATTGTGAAACTTTGCTGTGACGATAGTGCAGATAAAACTACGGGCATATTACTAGTCAATGTGAAGAAACCGGTAAAAGAAGCTGGATATGAACCACCAAGTAAGTAAAAAATATATCATTTTATTTACATATTCAAGGGTTTTTTTTTCCAACAATTTTCTACCTGCAGCCAAGTAATTCATACATTGATCAAGGGATTTTTTAAAAAATCATTTACACTAAAAAAAACTTATGATGCATTATTACTTCAGTAGCTATGCATTTTCCCTTTAAAGAAGGTTTTATTCGGCATTTTAGAATATTAAGTATACTTTGTTATTGATTACAAATGGATTTCGCATATCAAATGAATAGACAAAATATTTTGTTATTTCATTACATAATATAAATAACGAAATAAATTTAAACTCGCACAAAGATATCTTTCTAAATATGTTTGATTTCCCCTTACAGTATTTGCATTTAAAAAAAGCTACTTTGGTAGTAAGAAAGAAAAATCTTTATTTATTTAAAAACACTTGCGAATATGGACAATTATTTATTCGAGGAGAAGACTGTGGAAAAAATTAAACATCCTGCTGATGTTAGCCGTTTTACAACTCCCTTTTTTAATCTATCAAAATAATTGTTTTTTGCTCAATAACCCTTTTGACTATTTTCATTTTGATTCTTGAAAGTGTTGATAGCCTTCTGAATGATATTAGGAAAAGCTTTTCAATGTACTCAGTTGAGCGATTTGGCCCAAGAGCCCTTGTTTGAAATGCCTTTACTTCATGATTTACTTAGGTATTTTAGCTTAATGTTTTTCAAACTTGTAATGGAATTTCTTGAACCATTGTTTCAGATTGGTTTATGCTGTCCGTGGCGATGTCATGCATTCCTGTCTTCGTTATGGGATTTTGTGCATGCATTGTGCTTATTCACACAATGTTTGTAGTAGGATAATACACATACGTGGTGATAAATTTCGTTATACTTACTATATATTTTCTCACACGAAATGTATGCATCGATAGTGTTCATCTTATACAATAAAAAAGGTTATAACCTACGACAGATTATTTCTCTGTCGTTTAATTACCGTGCTTCCAAGTGCTTCATAATTTATTTTTTGAGGGATGGAGGGGGTGACTTAGTATTTGCTGCATGATATTTTTTTTTATGTGATCTCACATTTTCTCACGTTTCATAAATGACGTTTAGGAATTCTTGTAACGTGGAACGTTTTATTAAATTTCAAAACTGCTTATTAGTTCGTTCGTTTAATTGTTGTTTAATTGTTAGTTTTTCTTTCCAAATAAAGAAATTGAACCGACTTGTTGATTACTAGTTTTCTGTCTTGAATGCTTCTGCGTGATTTGAGCGTATATTAAGAAATATATTCCAGTTTCTAGATAAATATGTTTTAATATTAGCAGAACGACAAACAGCTCTTGTTTTATAGCCTTTTACTTGTATATTATTTCAACAATGATAATACAAATCCCATTTCAGATAACAATATTGAGACGTCTACAAATTAAAAAATATGATCCTTCATTTATCAACACTCATACGTTTTTTTCCTCCATCTTTAATTCTCCATGTTACTGACCGTCTTTTCAATGGTTCAGAAGGTCATGTGCATTGTCGATCACATTAGGGACAATGGCGACCACATAGACAATGATGAATAGGATCACGACAACAGATACAGCGAGTCCAACAATCGAGATCCATTTGGAAATGTTTCCTCTCTGGGCAGCCTCCTTCTGCTTGCCTTCAATGAAACTCTTCGACGACAGGAGAGAGAAAACAGTTGCTGCGCAACCGAAAGGACAGTTGCAAAGCATAGTGATCAAAGCTAAACACATGTAATTCTGCGGTTTTCTGTTGTTTGTTCTTGCTTGGACATCCCTATTATTTTCAGAGTTGTTTTCTGTCGAACTACATTTCGACTGAACAATGGACGAGTTTGAAACTGACAGAAATTGTACAGTACATCGGTCTTCTGTCTCCCCTTTCGGAGATTCTTGTTCATTCCAAGTAAGGGTCTCGGTTTCCATGTCTCTAAAATCTGCAAAACAAAACGCAAACAGCAAGTATATGAATATACATCAATTGCAATGAATGGATATATTTACATTACTTCTTACATTACACGTCGCCCGAGTGGTGCAGTGATTATAGAGCGTCTAGAGTCGCGAAATAAGGAGTCGGGTGTCTTGAGCTTTGCTAATGCAGGATCAAATTAAGACATCTTCATCAACTAGAAGCCTCTGTCGAGACTGCTGTAGCTCTAATGGTTTAAATTGATAAGGAAGAGAAAAAATAACACCGTTGAAGTCTACATGTGTCCCATGTTGTACTGAAATCAAACAAAGGCTGTAGGGGGAGAAAAGCTTTGAAAGTATTTTAAAGAAATAATCATGACAAAACCCTCCAACAAAGTCAATATCAATATAAACAATTACGCATCTTGGCAAAGTCTGTTTGTATGCCAAGTTACATAAAGAATTACATAGAAACAGACCGAGGCTGTCAGAGGATAGATATGCGGTTTGAAAAAATGTTTACAGATATTGCGGCAGACGGACACCTGGCCCCGGGGCCACGAACATTTTATATTACTCAACTCAAATCTGTGTAGAGTAAACTTTACTTTACTCTCCGGAGTTGCGACTGAAAAAAGTGTGCCACGAACGCTAAGGAAACTCAACTCACCAGAGTAACAAAACTCTGCATGAAACTCAAATTGTTTTTAATGATATAAGAGGTCTTACCAATAAAAATAAATTCAAAAACCTTTAAACGCCTTTTCTGTGTTCATTTTTCCGTTTCATTCATGATTTTCTGCATAATAACATATAACTATGACGTCATATTTGTTTTGATGACGTTACATGTGTATGGAGCGCCTGTCTAAGCAAAATGGAAGGGGTTCCATTAGACTCGGTAATATATGACATAATTTTGCCGCAAAGTAGTTTAATAGAAGAAACTCCTCTAAGTTTAGACGTAAACAAAATACAGTTTGAAGATTGCGAACTTACACCTTTGGCCTCTAGCACTCCAAATCCAAAAAGAAAACCAACTTGGGGTGAATTGGAACAAAATATTCTGTTGGAAGAAGTAGCAAAAAATGAAAAGAAGCTTTTCGGGAAATTTAAAGGACCTGGCCGAGGGAAAAGAGAGCGAGAAGAGGCCTGGGAAAATGTGGCCAGGGCAGTAAATGAGTATGTTTTAATTTTCTTTCCTTGATAATGTATTTATTTATATTATATATACATTCTAAAAGAGCCATAGGCCTAGCTGTCTTAT
>PRKT01000157.1:761559-773883 GCA_003671525.1 Saccostrea glomerata | reverse complement strand
AGGAGGGAGGTAACTCCTCGAACTGCCCGTCCTACTGCCGACTTCGAGATTGCAAGGGAGTCCCCAATCAGCTGATAAAAGGCACCAGTGGCATAGAACCGCAGGGCCAGAAGCACTTGCAGTAGGGTAGGAAGAGGCGAACTTCTCTTTGTTTTGTGTTTTAACCCATTTTCTAAAACACCGCAAATAAACATAATGGTGGCGGATCTAAAACGGTATCTGCTGAAAATTTCCTCCTCCGTCAAAGATTCCAGTGGGTTTGTCCGATCCTGCATACGACGAGGTACTCTTACAATATTTCTCATAATCATGCGCCTGGCAGCCATTTTTGTGTTGAGTCGACTTCTGAGACAGCTACATAGCTATCCCAGATATTTTGAGTAAAACTCTAGAAAAAACTCTATGTGAGCAAGACTCAAGTTTCGTGGCACACTTTATTGTTCAACTCAGCGATTCGAGTAAAAAACTCAAATTTGAGTATAATACAGCCCTTGAGTTCGACTCAAGACGTTCGTGGCCCCGGGGCCTGATCAATTACAGTGGACCTCCAATTATCCGGACGCCAGATATGCGGATTCTTCAGTATGCGGACGATTTTTAATGGGAACAGAATTTTTTAACGTTATTTTGTCTTCTTTAACTGGTGATTCAGATATCCGGATGCTTCACATATCCGGACAAATTGACTAGGAACCATAGCGTCCGTATAAATGAGGCTCCACTGTATAAGATTTAATATGTAAACATCTCAGACAATATATTTGTCTCTGCAATAAGCTAATCCCCCAGTGTCTAAGATGTAAATTAAGCCATGTTTTAAACCTGATTTTAATAACTTCTTTTGTCTTTTTTGCATTAAATTTTTGATTAAACAAGAACAGGCAATAATGAAGATGGAGGGTTTCGAACTTTATCATTGGCAGCTACAAATGTTAAGAGTACTCGAAAACTTGAATGACGCAGATTTTTGTCTTGACCTCTTTATTTAAGGAACCGTATCTTGTGGCGGAAGGCTTTTAGAAGATAAATATCAATTATTCTCTTTCTGAAGTATTCAGTATTTATAACAATGGATTCCTATTTTTACATACAACCTTTACACAGTGTAATGTCCTGCAGTTAAATGTTTGATATTGGTCCTAAATTATATAGGAGATTAACTGTCATGGATTCTATCATTATATTTGGCAAATATATCAAATATATCGTGAAAGTCCATGAAAAAAAAACCCCAATTTAAACTGAAAATGAGCTCTTTTTTCGTAATATCTTTTAATTGACGTCACAGACCTTTACTTTTTATATAATTTTCTGAATATATAAGAAAAAACCATTCTGCTTAAATTCAGAAAAATGTCAATACCTTCAAATAATTTTATTACTTTTTAAATTTTTAACTCGACAAAAAATTGAGTGCAGAAAGGTCAAATCATTGACTATATGCGAAGTAATTTGAAACTACTTATTTGTCTAAAATGTCATTGTGACTTTTCAAAATGAAAAAATCATTTGGATAAAAAAAAGAAATTTTAAAAATTATTTATGAGTTAGAAGTAATAACAATGAAAAAAACATCATGTTAATTGTTCCGTTTAAAGCCAAACTCCTTTAGAAAAGACTGCATGGTCTTTGACATGCGTGAAAAAAAAAAATTTTATTTGCCGAAATGTGAACAAAGAATGGTTTTAACAACATCATTATCCTGCCCTTCTCCAAATTGTCAATGAACTGTTTCACCCAATAATTATCCACGTTTATAAATGGATCGATTGAACTAGTTGTTGCTATTACTAACTAAATTTTATTCACCTATAAATATGTTTTAATGTTATGGGATGAAGAATTATTCTTCGCGCTTTGTATTTCTTTCTTTTAAAGAAATGAAAGCTACAATGTTGCTAAGATTTAATCTTGTAAAATGGATTCAGCACAACTACTGCTTGACTATCATTTCCAGCGAGAACTAGTTATCTCATACAGAAGGGTTATTTACGGTTTTCCTGTTTTGGCTTCATTATATGTGTGTATATCGATTTTTTTTTACAAGTTGCATCAAACATACCACTAATATCACCGAGACGTAAACCTTCAATTGTCAGAATACGTTGTTGCTTCTGGCCTGAGGATGCATAGGCGTTACATGCATGGTTTATTCTCATTATAAAGAACTACTGAATCTCAGTCACAATCAAACTACATACAAGTTATGTTCATTATTTCACACTAAACACACACTTAAACATGGGTCATTGCATGGTTTGACAGATATTTTTATACTAGAGAAACAATTTGGATTGATTCTGTTATCTAACATTTAAGCATTCACTATTAAAAACTAAATTGGACAAGGGTACACATTTAAACTACTTGTGTATGAAATATTAGTAATAATATATCTACAATCTAGAAGTCTTTGACAATCCTCTAATATTCCAGTGCTTATCATTTATTATGCTTCCTGTCAGTTTGTCTCTTTATCACCCATACCCTACTATTCTCGCATAGTGTTCTAAGGATTTATATAGTGTAAGCATACTATGCCGAATTATTATGCTTCCTGTCAGTTTGTCTCTATATAACCCATACCCTACTATTCTCGCATAGTGGTCTAAGGATTTATATAGCGTAAGTATACTATGCCGAAATAGTGCACGGCTTTATTTACTGAATAAAATTCTACCATGCACACGCCGGTAATCGAACTCACGACCATGCGGTTGCCAGTCCGATGCCTTATCGATTACGCCACAGAGACGATCACTGATTGGAGGGATTTTATTACAAAAATAAACTTAAATTATACATTTGACACAAGAAGGAGAAAATAGACAAATATTATTTGAAAACAGTTATATTATTCTAGGGAACCTTAAATAAATGTGTACAACAAAGTTTCAAACTAATTACATACAGATCGTTAGATGAACTGATGTCATGGGGTCATTAAAACGCTTTTTTATATAACGCTTGATTGAAGGATGTAAAAGAAAAATATCAATGAGAATCGACGTCTGCAAACAAATCAGTCTTACTAACAAAACAGAAAATAAAGATGAGTTGCTTTGGGACAGAAAACCCTGACTTATTTAGAGAAAATACTAGTAACCAAAATAACTAAGCATGCAACCAATTTTAGCATGAAGATTTTGAATGAGTTCTTGCAAGTGCGCTGTGTTAGCACCGATATTTTCAGGAAAAATTCAAATGGATTGCCGCATAAATAATTACAACAGTCAGCATAATAATAACAATAGTGTTGCATTATGCATGTACTATGCCTAAATAGTAGGCAGGGTTTGACGCATAGTGCACTCGCCTCCGGCTCGTGCACCATGTGTCAAACCCTGCCTACTATTTAGGCATAGTACATGCATAATGCAACACTATTATATAAATAGTGCACAGCTTTTAATTCTGAAGAAAATCCGACCAAGCCCACTCCGGGGATCGAACCCACGACCCCGATATTGTCAGTCCGAACGCGCTACCGATTACGCCACAGACCCCGTTATCTTTATAACTTTACTATAATATATATAAACTTAGTTTCAAATATTTTACCTATAAAGAAGAAAAATAAACAAAATAATTTTTCTAAAATAGTTTCTGGCAATTTTGCCCCCTTCACTCAACTATAATTCTCTAAAACTATATGTTCATCATACCTAATGCTTGGAAGAGAATAGATTATGACGTATACGTAGCACAACATGACGTTATAATAGGGCTGTACATACTTACATGAATGTGAGAGTTGATGAAAACATTGGAAATGGAGCAAATATTGTCATTTTATACAACAGTCAGCATAATAATAACAATAGTGTTGTGTTTTGCGTGCACTTTGCCTAAATAGTAGTCAGGATTTGACACATATTGCACTCGCCTCCGGCTCGTGCACCATGATTCAAACCCTGACTACTATTTAGGCATAGTGCACGCAAAACACTACACTATTATATAATTTAGTAATAGTTTGGCTACGATAAATTCTACTTTATGTGAATCATGAAATCAATTTTTCTTTTATTGATAAAAAAAATTCTAATATATGTCCGTGATTGCTCTGCTCCAAAATTTATTGTTAAAAGACTTGAACTTGAATACTGTTCGTTTTCTCCATATATTTATCATAGAGCAACTTGCCACAAAAATAAAGCAGTACCATCCTTTCAAAAGCAGAAAAGGGACTAAAATGATTGAAGTAAACTATTAACTAAGAAAAGGGAAAGTCGTCATTTCCTTGCCACGCGAGTCTTGGTAAGAAATATCTGACCATACATTTCAGGGAAATCTTGACTGATTATGATAACTGTCAAATCCAACATTATCAATTGAAACTCTAGCTGTGCTTTCGAGGTCTGAAGGAAGATGATTCAAATGAATACATAAAAGTGATCTGTTTTCTGCAAACTAATTAATGAATCCAAGCTTTTCGTTTTCAGTTAACGATAGAGAGAGGAGAGAGATAGGCTTGCATTAAACATTACTTTAAAAAAATGTTTGTAGTTTAACGTCCCTTTTGAGAATTTTTTATTCATAAAGGAACCACCACTCATACTCAGCACTCGGGAGCAATTTTTTTCGTGCCAGCATCTACTGCGAAACGGGATCTCGGTGTGTACAGTCTCTAAGTCCCGTAGTTGGATTCGAATCGGTGACATAAGGATCAACTCTTTACTTCGCGACTTTAGAACAGAAGCTCTACCACTGCACTGTGCGGGCAAATGAGAGCAAATTCAAATTTATTTGTAATGCCCTGTTCACACGGAGAGTTTAATTCGCAGTAAATTAATGCGAAGTAAACTAATGCGAATCAAATTAATGCGAATTAAATTGCGTTCACAGAACTAATGCGAAGTAAACTAATGCGAATTAAAATTTTACTTCAGCAGCCCGGCGTCAGCATGTAGCTATTTGACGTCATTTGCAAATCACGTCACCTTCTGCAAAGGCAGATCCGTTTGACATAATGTCACAGTGTCTGTACACACATTTAAAATGATTAACAAAATTTTCCTTAGTTTTTCACTCGAAAATAGCACAAGTACCTATAGCTGACCATCGACAAGTGGTATTTGACTAAATTTTCCCATTACGCATCCAGTTTTTCTTTTATTCATATGATCTTTCCTTGGAAAAGGAAGGGTCGTACAAAATAGGCAGCAACTTTCCTTCGCCAAGCGTTCGCCACATTGAACTGAAAGCTGCGGATAAGACCTTTAAACTCGAGGTCCTTTGTCATGGTAGGCGTTGGCACGATAGAAATCCCTTGCGCAACGACTCTTAGTGCGAAGTAAAGGTCTACATTTGAAGCCATTCACCGGTATATGGTGACGTTTCTATATTAGTGAAAATTTCTTGAACGGAACGTAAAACATTCTGGAAGGGGTTGTGGTCCTAATTTTTGAACAAATTTGAATATATGGCTTTACCCAGGGATGCTTTGTAGCATGCTTGGTTGAAATTGTCTCTGTGGTTTAAAAGAAAACATTGATATTGTAAAAAAAAACTTTGTAGACAGACGAATAGAGAAACAACATCGGATCAGAAATTCTCGGTGAGCTATAAAGAAATTTACAAGTAGATTAAATGAGAATTGGCAGTGATATTTTGTCCAATTACTTATTACTATATAAACAAACTTTTAAGTTGGTGGAAAAGGATTTTACTGACCATTTTGTGGCGACATCAATACATATGTTAATGCATTTCTAAGGCAAGTAAACCAAAAAGTAATTTAAAAACAAATATTTAACTTTCAGGTCAGTCGATACCTTCCTTAATAATCTGTTTTGTATATTTTCGTAATGTATGAAAATATTAAAAAATTTAATAACCTTCTGATTTCATAACTGGTTTCTTATAGTCTGTAAAAATTGAAACACTAAAAACATTGATATTGGAAGAATTAAGATTTTTTAAATGGATAATATAGGAAACATCATCTTCTGGTTTCTTCCACCATATTCCTAGTAGGCATACCTCAATTTTATGCGAGTAAATATGATAATAAAAGTAGCAATGCAAAAAAAAAAATCTTGAAGAAAAAATATATCATAGAGAGACCTATCGCCTGTCCTCAACAACAAACAAATCAACCAGTCTAAATTATCGAAAATACATTTTACTAGCCGGAAAAAGAGAATTTAATGTATAAAATGTATAGCAACTTACCTTGCGCACATCTTCATTAGTAACCAATAGCCAATCTACCAGCCTGAGCCAGAAAACGTATTGAAATGCCACTGGAACTGTCGTCTGTCATGGACATAACCAAGGTATCGATTTTCAATCCAAATGTACCTTTTCCAAAAGCACCGACTTTGATTTCTCTCAGGTTTACAAATAAATGAGCAATATATATTCATTATCTGCTTCCAAGTAGCTATGGCACCGTAAGATAAAGAAACCAGAAGTCTCTGTCGAGACTGAAGCTCTACTGGTTTGAACTAATAGCAAAGGAAGAGAAAAGTACTTAAGCAGCTGGGATTTGAAACTTTACAACAGCAATAAATAGAATAATGATCGTTGATAAAGTCTCTTTATGTTCTTAGTGTAGTCTACTTGTGTGCCAAGTTATATTGAAATTAGACCAAAACTGTAGGAGGAGTAGCATTTTGAAAAATTGTTTACAGACAGACGGACAGACAGACAGACGGACGCCGGACGCATTACTATCGCATAAGCTCTTCTGGTCTCTGACCAGTAGAGCTAAAAACTGCCTGTAAGACTGTTTGTGGCTTTATTGTAGTACAGATCTGGCACAGTAAAATGATGTTTTACGGTGATGTTTAAGATTTCATATGAATTTTGAAACTTAATATTTAAAGTTTAAAAAATGAATTTGTTTTATTGCACCAGTCTGGGGTTTTGATACTCTGGAAAAATTTTCTTTCTTTGGTTTAAAAATGAATTACACTCTTTTACTCGAAATCCTTAATTAGGGGACGACCATTTAATTTTGAAGGGGGGGGGGGTCGTTGCCAAATTTTTCCGAGTCAGATTATTTATTTCCAATAAAATCAAGAACAGATTATTTATTTAAATCTTCACTGAAGTCCATCACTATAAATCATGGAGGGGGTAACAACACTCGTCATGGATAGATTATCTATTTTCTTGTCAGTTGAGAAAAGTTTATTTCTTTTAAACATTTTCAAGGACATGTTATTTATTTCCAAAATCTGCCAGCCATCCCCTCTTAGACTCAAAATGCCGTCCCCTTATATAATCCGCAACCTTAATAGTCAACCTTATAACAGCTGTTTTTTTGGTAAGAATTAGTTTTATTTATAATAATACAAGATCTTTGGGGAAAAAAATCAACTATAGTGAATTTTACTTAAAATTTCAGCGTTGGTTTGCCTGGGAAAAAGGAACAACCAAAATAAAAAGAAACACATATCAGTTCTTGTGGACTTGACACACCCATACTCATCCTGAGCTCTCCGTATTGACGATGATAAAAAAAAATTAGTCATTGCTAACATGTCAGTCATTCAAGAGGCTTTGTAATTGCATTTGCAAAAAATGTTCATGATGTGCGAAATCTATTGAAATACCTCCAACATTAATTAATATGTCAGTAAAATGTTATAATGGTTTAGTTATGTATCGCGTACGGATCTGATTATCTTTCTGAATCAGTTGAAAAGCAAAGTTAGTAAACAGGGCATAAATATGGACCCCTGGATACATCTTGGGCAGGAAAAGTGCATAAAAAGCTTAGGCATTCCATTTGAACAGTCATTTTCCGTGAGACTGATATCGTCAAGTAAGTATATATTGCTTTACGTCTCATTCGAGAATGTTTCATATTGAGACGTCACCACGAACAGGGAAAGGGCTTCAAATCTCAACCTATACTCGGTATTTAGTCCCTTGAGGGATTTTTATTATGCCAACGCCTGTTGTAACACGGGGCCGCGGTTTTAAAGATCTCTTTGAAAGGACCCAAAATTTGAATTCAAAGTGCTGAGCGCATGGCGAAGGAACTGTTGCTGCATATTATTATCGACCCATACTCTGCGAGGCGCAGTGGAAAAATCGTTTGTTCTAGAGCAGTTGCGTTACTTTGACTATCCATAATTGTTTTATTTTTTTGTTTAGGGATGAGACCGCTATGTTTTACTTTATAAATTTATTATAAAAACTTGAAATATATCCAAAATGAAGTGCACTTAAGCAATACTTAATGGACGTTTTTTTCGTGGCGTTTTACTTTAGACTACATTACAGAATCGTTTTGTTTTGGTTATAAACACTAGTGGATATTTCTTATTTAAAAGCAGATTAAGCTTCACCTAAATCCGCATGGATTTCAAACAATTGAAAATGTTTTAATGCCTATAGATGTAGAACACAACTTTTATTGTAATGACATCGTTATATATAATTAGACATTTCGTACATAGATCATTCGTAATATATTACACGATAGGAGTCGGCAGTTTTACCAATAAACAAATGTAATCATAACCTGTGAGCTTCGCGAGCGAAGCGACAGGAATGCAACGCGTTTGTTGGCGATTTCTGCTCTGGCGCTCCATTTCGTCAAAATAACAAACGCATGCGACTAAATTCAGGTCAGTTGAAGTGTCCCACCTGATTTCTGGTGCAGTCCCCCTCTTAAACGCCGTTATTGACCCTAAAATCTGAAATAAACATTTCGAAAAGAATCAGCCGCCATGAAAGTTTTGAAATCGCTCGTACTGTTCTGGTGTCATGGGTAAGTATGCAATAGAGTTGACTTCAATATCAGGCATGAGCTCTTCCTTTGTTACCTTAAGGAATGCACGGCTAAGGATATCTGCCAAAAACATGGATTTCCTAGGTTTATATACAACTCCGAGTTCATAACGCTGTAATATTAGCAGAAGTGACTGTAGTCTGGTAGGCGCTTGATAAAGGGGCTTGCGAAAAATTGCCTGGAGTGGCTTGTGGTCGCTCTCTGCCAACACGTGGCGGCCAAATACATACTAATGAAATGGTACACCCGAATGATATGGCTAAGACCTCTTTTTCAATTTGGGCGTAGTTTTGCTGACTTTGTTAAAGCTCGCGACCCATATGCAATTGGCTGACCATCCTGAACAAGAGCAGCACCAAGGACCTTCAAACTGGCATCTACAGTCAAGGTAAGTTGTTTTCTCGGGACATAGTAACGCAATACTGGTGTTGCTAACAAGAGGCTTTACAGTTTGAAAGCTTTCTTCCTGTGGTTTGTCCCAGTGGAAGCAGACGTCCTTTTCCAGGAGTGTTCTGAGTGATGCACTCACTTTGAATAAGTTTTATAGAATCTTTCCTACGTATTGTATGAAACCAAGAAATATTTGTAGTTCTGAAACATTAGGTAGAACAGTCATATCTTTAACAGCGCGAATTTTCTCGGGATCAGGCGGAATCCCTTCAGAGGTAAGTATATGCCCTACATATTCGAACTAGGTCTTCCGGAGCTCTCAATTCTCAAGACTCAGTCTCAGATTGTGATCCCGGTTGCGATTCATGGTAGCTCTAAGTCTATTAAAATATTCCTTCATTTCTTTTCCCCATATCGATCCGTATATCATCTATTTTTGCCTCACATCCTTCTAGGTCCTTGACCATATCTGAAACTGTGCGTTGGTAAATTTCAGAAGCAGAGTTTATGTCAAATGGTAGCCTAGTAAACCTACAGCGCCCGGCTGGAGTGTTTTGAACCTTCCTCTTTGAGAACAATTTGCCAAAATCCAGATGTGGCGTTTAATTTGGAAAACACTTTGGCTTCAGTGATGTGCTGTATGACGTCCTCAATAGTTTTGAGTGGGTAGTGTGAATGGCTCTGTTAAGATCCTTGGAATCTGTGCTAATACACAATCTTCCATTTGGTTTCTGTACGTCACCATCGAATTAAACAATGCGTAGGATTCTTTCTGCTGAACAATAAAACCGGCTTGTTCCATGCAGTTGGGCTCATCTATGATTTTGTCACGGTGTGCTAATGGCACACGACGAAGTGGGTGTATCAATGTAGGCATCAATGGACCAATCTTGTTTCACTGGTAAGAGTCCAAAGCCCTTAAAACGTCGCCATATTCAGGTTATGTTCTTAGGAACGTGTTGTTTCTGAATATCAAGCTTGTAGTCTTGCTTAACAAGTCCCATGGCTAAACAAGTGGCAGATCCTAGGATTGGATCTGACGGTATGTTAACCACTTCGAAAATGTTTTCACTGACACAGTCTCGATATACATGTATGCACTTCAGTTTAATGTTGCCAACAGACTTCACTTTGTGTCTACTATACAATTTTAAATTGATTTGGATGAAGCAAGCTGGTCAATTTTTTTAAAGCCTAGTTCATCGAAAGTTTCCATTGGTAACTCATTACACTTAACAACAGTGTCCAACTGGAAGGATATTGGTCTGTCATTAATCCTGATGAACTCTGTCCACTCTGCGTTCACCTTATCGACGTCTACACCAACACAACCTAGAAATAGTTCATCAGCATCTCCAGCATCTGTTTCGGGAACATGTACCTTGTTAACATGCTTTGAGCTCGATTAACATTTTCTCGCAAAATGGTCAAGACGGCCACATTTATTACACCAATTTCCCTTCACTGGACATTTTAAAGTGGATGCAATGTTTGAGTATCCGCAACGTGAACAATCAACTATTTGCTGTGGTTTTGTTTTGTGCGAATTAGATATTTGTCGTACATGTTTACCATTGTTAATTTAAGCGGCTTTGTTTGGTTTGGGGATTTCCAAGACATACGTTGTTTGGACGATAGTTTGCTGCGAATGGCATGAACAGAAATGTCTTCCCCAGATATTTGTCTTGCCTGAGTTGTATATTGTTAATGAAGTTGTGCAATGTCAAGTGATTTCTGTAGAGTTAAATCAGACCCAACGTTGATGAGTTTTCACGTATTTTATGCGATTTAACACCAATGAAAATTCGATCTCGGACCATGGCATCACTTTTCTCATAGCTGCAATAACGAACAAGCAATTTTAACTCTGTACCGAACTGAATGAATGTGTCTGTGTCAGACTGAACTCTAGTTTGAAATCCATTCCTGTTATATTAATTCTTGGCTTGAAATACACCTCAAACTTCTTGTAGTGTACACTTAGCTTTTTCTGATCATTCTCTGATAGGTTCCATGTAGCGAAGATATTACCACCTTTATCTCCAACCCAAATCATCACGTATGCACATTTTTCTGTTCGGATTTCGATTCAAGCGGCCTTGAAAACACAAATTCCGCATGTCGTTTGAAAGACTTCCAAGCACCCTATTAATGGATGGAGTTGATGGCTTGGATTCGGCACGCGTCTCAGACCATATTAAGTTTGACACCCGTGTTGTAGAACATAACTTTTATTGTAATGACTTCCGGTTATAAATAATTAGACAATTCGTACATAGTTCATTCGTAATATGTTACAATAGAAACCCCAAATCCGAAAAGTCGTACCGAACCTACTTTAAGTTTCATTTATTTAAATCAGGGGGATAAGACATTTAAATCATCGATTGCTGCGTTTGCCGAAAGATACTTTTTTCGCTTTTTTATTTGTTTAAAAAAATCTAATGAAGTGCAGCTGCTTTAAGCCATGTAGTGATCAAAATAACAACCCTTGCATTCGCAATACAATAAGCATTAACGTAAGTTTATTTGAATTTTAAAATCAAAGAAGAGTTTTTAGGAGGCTTTCAATACCTGTTTCATTTCTTTTTTTGCATGAATGTGAAATGTAACCAGAAGTAGAACTCTTTAGTGTATAAATTACCAAAGTTACCAGCCAACTTGGCTTAAAGGAGTAAGCTATCTCCAGTTATCAATGATCAACCCAGGTAAGGGGATTTCTGAAGTATGATCAACGCTAAATGAAACCACAGTTGTAAGTTTTATCAATTCAATAAAGTAAGAATTTACCTTAAGTTTGTAAATGATAATAAATAATGAAAATTGCACTGGAATAAATAAAGCTTTATCAAAAATAATTTAATCTGGCAAGTGAATCACAAAACTCTCTATAAATAATCTCGATAAATAAATAAGTTGTTGTTGAAAATTAAATAGGAAATTGGAGGAATGTGGGGAAACTACGAAAAATAATTTATGTCCCTACTGAGCTTCCATTCTTATGAGATTTGTCAAAAATCCTATAAAATGAATGAATTAGAAAAGTGTAAAGGGAATGAGCTACATCACCCAATATGACTACTATCAATACTCTAGAGTTGAATATATCAATGCTAATTCTAGGCTCTAAAAATAACTTACCTAGAAAATAAAAAACACCCCCCCCCCCCAAATAAATAGTG